>JAAOEG020190874.1:0-10842 GCA_011763625.2 Papilio bianor | reverse complement strand
ATTGGTACATGGCGGGATTCGAACCAGGACCTGCAGATTACAAGTCAAGTGCTTAGCCCCTGAGCCACCGACGCTCATATTCCTATATAATGTTTGTGAACCCTTCGTGTATCTGTCAACTGGAAATTCAAGCAGTCGATATTGTTTAAATTACATTTACATTTTTATTTCTTCATTTCAGATATAACTGGTATAGTATATTTTTATTTTAAAATATAATACAGTTAAATTTAATTAATATTTATATATTTCATATTAAAAATAAATTAGTAATTAATCTTGTTAGAAAGCTGAACTTATGTTCTATAAATAATATTAAATTAAATTACTTATTTCAGAAACCAAAGATTCTTGCGGTCTGGTAATAAATTTCTACTAATTTTTATTAATTGTAATACTTCGTGTTTAATTGCTATTTATAAATAGTTAAAACTGTAATATTTATGGAATTAATAATAAGTATAAATGTATTAAAAATATATCATTTTGTTAAAGTAAATCATGAATAAGACATATTTAAAATATACGCGATAACTTTATACTAAATGAATACAATTTTCCAGAACTTGAACATCGCATCTATACAGGTATGAATTTCTTATTATTCTGTAATACACTTCACTAAAACTGTAGTAACGGAAACGAAAATGTAGTTTACAAATTATTTATTTTTGCAGGAGTGCAAAGGTTAATCGTATTACAAGTAAGTCAATCAACTACCATCATTCTGATATTCGTACCAATGAAAGATTTAAAAGCGAAAAGTTTCGACCAACACTGTAAGAAGCTGTCGCTAAACAGTTAAATTAATACATGGTACAAAGGTATTTTAGGCGCTCATCACTATGCGATTCCCCCTCACTAGGGTGTTCCTTATTGTGCAGCCCTGAATATTGGTTGCATGAGATTCCGCAGTTGGTGGTGCACTATTTTTATATAAAGTATTTTTTTATTACCATGAAATGTTTAATAATAGTGGTAGAGCCCGCTTTAACATCTTCGCACGAATGGGTCGGCTCGCCCGGTGTAATACGAGTACCACGACCACACAGAAGACAGGCGTCAAGTGGAAGTAATTCCGCGTTTCGTCTGATGAGTGTGCGTTCCGGAGGCCTAATATTAGTCCTCCTCCCCTTTCCACCCCTTTCTTATAAGGAAGGGATGGGAAGGGGAGGTGGATCTCACGAAGGAGAGGACGCATAGAAAAGGGAAATATTCTCTTTCAGTGCGTCTCCTCCTCCGTCGATTAAAGGTAGGCAACGCATCTGTAATTGCGGATGTCTATGGGCAGCGGTAACTTCGCTATTTCAGCAATTTCAGGTGGCCGCTTGCTTGTTTCCCACCTTGTTATATAAAAAAATATATAAACAATAAGAAATAAAACAATATTATAATTAACAACAAATATATTAGTTATTACTTAAAAATCCCTAAACCTCCGAAATACTCAGATGAACTTTTTTTACAGGTTCATCACAGTTTTGAGCATTGATCTGCGTTTTATTTAAATAAATAATAAATAATGTACAATTTTTTATTGTTTTCTTATCACCTTTGTATTCATACTTAAAAAAAATATCAGTGCTTTGAGTAACTTGGCCACATAATGACAAACGTAAATTTGAACCTGGAGCAGCTTTCCTTATAGGGAAACTTGTAGCTGGCAATCCACAACCGTGTGATTTTTTCAAAACTTTTTACCTCGCACATTGTGGAATGGTCTTCCTAGGCGGTGTTTCCAAACCAATTACACTTGGGGTCCTTCAAGAAGCGCTTTTATTTGTGACTGTGAATTTGAATCACTGTTTGCCTTGAAGAGGCATTTACAGCTTCACCGGGCTTGAGGTGTCCAAGCGCAGATGGCGCTTAGCCTAAACCTCGTGCAAGAAGCGACACATGCTTCTAACACAGTTACTGTTCACAGTGTCAAAGGCCAGCAACGGCAGTTCCTATGGAATTACGGATGTCCTTGTGCATCAATGATTACCTCAGTGTTACCGCTGCTCGTTAGCCCTCTTCTTTTATAAAAAAACTTGAGGTAAATATGGATCAAGGAAAACAAAATATAAGATTAACTAGTGGTATGAAAATAGCTCTTATTCGCTTTTCAGAACCGGTTTTAATATGTCTGTGTTGCACAAATGATGTCGAAATTCGAAAGAAGACAAAAAAGTAGGAATATGTCGCAAGTACTTGTAAATTTAACCGTGTCCTCCAAAGTCTCTTGGATATCTAAGAGTAAAATGGTAGTTACTAAACTTCGGCTGATACAGCTCTATAATATTTTTAACCCACCATATTCCTTATCTCATTGAACTTGAATACCGCAGTTTTTTTTTTTTTTATTTCTACTATATTTGTACAAAAAAATACACATTGCTTATTTCTGGATCTTGCTTTTGTTTTATATTTATCTTTATTTAAATTTAAAAAAAATCAAAGTTGCACATTTTTATACATAGAGCAATAACGGCGAAGATAGGAAAAACCATCACGCAAGCAATTTGTTACGATTCCAGCTGTACCTTTTAATATCAAATATGTTTAATGTTTAATTGATTAGATTGAGAACGTTGTTTGTAAATATCTCCATTGGATTGAATTCATTTTTAAATTAGTTCAAAATATTATAATATTTTTTTGAATGATAAAAGCCAACTTTTCATTCAGCCCAAAGCTTTGAACCCTTTAGGTGCGAAAGAAATATAATTATATCTACTTTGAAAAAGTATCCGTCACGATTATTTGATTTCATGCACTAATAAAATATTATTACTCGGTAATCTTATACTGTCACAATTTCAAATACCTTTAAAGAAGCATTTAATGAATTTCAAGTCCAAACGATAATATTTCATTCAGTAGTACAAAATGCTTCATAAAACCCGATATCTGTTACTGTTTATTGCATCTGTAATGTGTCTTCTGGACTTTATATCTTGCGGTACGTTTTTTTTTTTTAAATAACAAAAGACAAAATTAGCCTAAATATTATGTATATTTTAATTGATTTTTACAGCTCCTGCATTAGGACGTAAGTGAGAAGCTAATTTAATAACTTATTACACATTTTTTTTATTAATCTTACTTAAAATTATAAATTCAAATGCTTAGATGGATGGATGCTTGTTTAAAGGTATGTCCAGAACTGCTCAGCGGATCTCAATGAAATTTGGCACAGATACAGAACATAGTTTGGTATAACACACAAGGCTACTTACTATGTTATTTTTTGTTCGACAAAAGCACGTAGGAAATAAAAACCAAATGCTATCAGCGGAAGAAATTTCGAATTAAATAAATCGAAGTCTCATTTAACAGTACAAAAATTAATATCACCATTATAATTCAGTTTCAGATTTGGACAGTAAGTATATGAAATTGTACCACTTATTAAAATAGTTACACAAATTGAAAACGCCATCAAACTTTCAAGAAAAAAGACCACTATTTTCCTTTTAGGATATCGAACTAAAATCTTTTAAGACTCTTGTCGCGTATCGGAGACAAGCAATGTTTTATTTTTTCTAAACAAATGATTATTCGAAATATTTTATCTTTAGTTAAATGACATTAAAACGTCTTTTTTAATAATGTTTTCATTTTAGTTACAGAAAAACGCTGCGGTCCGGTACGTTACGTTTTAGTCTAAAATTACTATTTTAAAAACATTTTCAGAACAAAATCTTAAATAATCACAAATTGTTATAATAATAATTACTAAGTATTTTTGAAGAAGAGCACAGGTAGTTCAAGGGTTATCTTGACTTGTAGTCTGCGAGTCCAATGTTCGAATCCTAACATGAATCAATGTGTTTTTCGGTTTTCGATAATGAACGTACAACACACACTTACGGTGAAAGAAATATCGTGATGCGTCCTACACATTTAGGCAAAGAATTTCAAAGATATACGAGTATGTCAATCACCTGCACTGGGCTAGCGTAGTTGACTAAGGGCTAGTCAACCCTAATTTCGGATAGGCTCCGAGGCCCTATTAGGGGTCGTAGAATGATATGGTAATGATTTTTTTTAATTTGGTTACATTAGTTCTGCTCATGCATATGTTTTTGTTTTTTTAAATATGGTTTAATTTCATATTAATAATATGTTTTCCATTTTCAGAACCTTAATTACTTCTTCTCGATACAGGTAAGTTGAAGTTATTTCTAATAAACAATGGTAATCTTTGGGCCATTTGATATTTCATTTACTGAAATCCTAGATATTCCTTTACTATGTAAAATATTAAAAAATATATTTCAATCAGATCCAATAAGACTATAAATATTTCTTAAATAATTTTGCCTGTTATATTTTTTTTTCAGAAATGTGAGGGATAATTTCAAGTGAGTTTGAAATAATACTTTAAAATGTTATAATATTAAATAAACAATTTAATTCCTTACATTTATATTCAACTGTTTTTAATCTTAAAGTGTTTTCCATTTTTAGAAAAATCAAAATGTGGCTGTTCCAGACAATCTTACCAAATAAATAAATATTTTCTAAATATGCTGTTTTATTTACAGCAGTGGGTTTCCACTGCAGAAATACTCTTAAAAAACACAATGTCATCTCTCCTTAACAAACCTGAAATAACAAACTTGCGGCTAACATGATAAAGCACCAATCTCTTTCTGGAGTCGGTCCCTCATGTTTGAGGATCGTGGTCAGCATTAGGCTGGGTTCTGCAGCAGACGATTTAATATCACCGACTTTGCTTCAGCGCATCTCTTACAACTGCATAGAAATTGCTTGACGACGACGATAAAGAGCCAATAGCTTATTGGTTAAGGATACGGATTTTCGATCACATAAATATTCATCGAAATGTCCTTATGTTTAAAAAAATATATTAATTAACATGTGTAACATTTTTTTTAATTACATCTATTCAACATAGAATGTATACATAATATTATACGTAAAAATGTGTAAAAAATACAGTAGCACAAGCTACGAAATCTATACATCAAGCAACCAGTGGTTTCAGAAATAAATACTTTTTGTACCCAGCCCTTAATAAAACTGTATAGCGGGAGCTTCTTAAGGCGTTGTTCGACGGTCTTGTTATCGATCCATTGCAATAAGTAATCGATTTTTAATGTTTTACTAAACAAAGAACAAATATTAAAATCATTGATAGCACTTGTTACATTAATTTGTAATATTTAAGAGTATTTATTCATCTGTGATGAAATCGTTGGGAAATCTATACGTAAATCAAATAGCTTTTACATGAATTAAGCATTACTAACAGTTCTACCTAATCCTAAGGAAAGTTAAACACTGTCAGATAGTGAAACAGACTTTCTTTGGAAATGCTTATCATTATTCTGAATCTCCTTTAACGTCTAAATTCCTACACATTTTTTTAATCAATAAAGCTGTGAAAAAAGCAGAAAGTAACTTAAGTTATTGCGAAACTGACAGATATCAAGGATTATTATTTTTACAGGTCATTATCATTATCATCACACTATCAGTCTATTGCTGAGTGATGTTTCACCGTCTTTCAGAATGTGGCTGGAATTTCTGCATAGTGTCACTTCCCGTTCTTCTGATTCATAACATGTCTTCTGTCTCTTTGGAAGAATCTATCATTGTATCTTTAACAGTGTAGACAGATATATAAATTTGGATCTTCTATTGATTCCTAGTATCTATGAAGTGCTTACACTGTAGAAAAGTGTGTATGTGACTGCGTAAGCCCGCTATAGACGGTTAGTTTCAACTGCCAGTTTTAGTTGAACAGTTCGAGTTGAACAGACCATCTATACCGGGCTTTAAGTTTCTTATGGTTAGGATTAGAATCTACCTTAGAAATTTTAGGTGTTTTTGGTTGATTAAGATGTTAAGGGATTTTTAAAACCATTTTCATCAATTTGGCAAAGTTTTATTTTAACACACTTTAAGTATTCAGACGTAACATTTCTCGTTATTTGAGTTTAATTTTTTTTTCTTTTCTAAAAAACATGTTACATATATTAAATTAAAAATGAAATACGTAAATGAAGAAGTTTAGATGGATGGATGGATATTTATTAAAAGGTATCCCGATACCTCCTTTGCTAAACTTCGCTATAATTTGTCATAGATTTAGAATATGCTTTGGCGTTTTTTTTAATTCCGCAGGGACGGAGTCGTGCGCAACAACTAGTCGACAATAGATAAGGATTAAGTTATGCACGCCGCTATTATTAAGCCCATAAAAAATAACGAATATGTAATAAAAGCATAAATCATAATCAATATTATAAGCAAAGTTACAAGAAAGCAATCAGACGCTAGACAAAGCAAAACTTAGTACGTTGCGGCGTCACCATGAGCCCCTCACCACAATGCGGGGGCAAAATACTTTTATCAATATTACTAATTATAGGCGCAGCAAAACTAACATATAGTGGTTAGTATGGACTTTTTCAATTCTTGGTTTTATCTGAATAACTAATTCTAGAATGTTAGTATCACAATGTTTTTTTGTTAATCCTTAGTAATCCAGTCTCGCTTTTGTTACTACTATTATTTATCTATAATATAAAAAGGAATCGCAAAATGTGTTGGTAAGCTCATAACTCAACAACGCCTGGACTAATTTGGCTAATTCTTTTTTTTTTAATATTCGTTGAAGTCCATGGATGGTTTTTAAGGCGAGAAAAATTCGAATAATTGCCGGGAAATCCTAATAACTGCTCTTTTCTTTTCCCGTACAATCAATTCGTAATACTTAAAAGTCAATTTGAACTTTAATACTATTCCATAAAGTTTAAGCGTTAGTGGAGAGGCTACATTACCGCCGGTTGCTATAAACTATGTATCTTTTTAATTCTGCGCGGACGAAATCGCGGGCAAAAGCTAGTTTGTTATAGTTATTTCGCAGATATTTAAATAAATACCTTTAGAAATAGATGCCAAGCATTTATTTTTAACAATGCGCGAAATGTGACAATTACTTTTCATATTAACTGGAAATTATGTTTCATAGGGATAAATTAATAAAAATAAATTAATTAATATTATTTATATTTTATAACAGCACCGACGGCTGTCGTAGCACCAGGTATTTTCTTAATTAAATAATGAATGATTTTATTATTTTATTAAAATTATATTAGTGAAATAAAATAGAAAACGTTATTCAAAATCCAATATTAGTGTTAATTTTTTTTACTTCGAAATAAATTAATTGTATTTTGTATTACTTTTATTTATTAAATATGTGGTATTGTATTAATTTCAGTTGCATGTGGTAAGCACGTGGATTAAAAATAGTAATATTTGGAATCATTCAATAATATACAAAGGAATCACTATTATATTAATTTTAATTCAAATCGTATTAATTTCAATTCGTTTTTCGTTTAGTTCTTCCACCACCGGGTTTGTATACTTTTTTATAGCTTTAAAATGTCGTGACAGAATTTGTCGACAATATAAACTAAGATATAACAAATATAATAAGAAAATATGTAGATTAATCCTTGGCAAAGCATTGATATAAGACTTGTATAATACAGACTTATTTCGTTGTACCGCTTAACTAGGTCTATAATAATCAGGAAAAATGACACTGCTTTAAATCGATTAACAAATGAAAGAATAGAAATTAAAATTATAAAAGTGAAACAAAAGGAAACAATAAAATGTTTACTACTTTCCAGTTAAAGTTGCCCCGCCACCTCCGCCACCGCCACCTCCACCACCTCCACCACCACCGCCTCCGCCTCCAGTTCCCATTGCAGAGCCGGCAATTCCCATCGCAGAGCCGGTAGTTCCCATCGCAGAGCCGGCAATTCCTATCGCAGAGCCGGCAATTCCGATTCCAGAACCAAGATGTACGTAATGTATTTTAACTTATTAATCAATTACAATATATTTTTGCATGTTACCAATGATTTAAAATAATTTTTATGTAATTTCAGCAATATCAAGTAAGCTTTACTTTCATTAATATAATGAATTACATGTTCATATAAATAACTAAAGTTATCACTTAGATATAGTACTATGAAAATGGAAATATATAATTGGCCCTATATCTATACATATAATAAAATTGGAGTGTTTTTTACTACATTTATATCAATATATATGCGGTACATACACCAAAAAAACATTTTTTACAACTTTTGCCTGTCTTTCTGTTTGTTCCGACTAATCTCTAAAATGACTGGACCGATTTTGCCGGGACTTTTATTGGCAGGGAGCTGATATAATAAGGAGTAACGTAGGCTACGTTTATTTTAGAAAAATAAAGCGCGGGCGGAGTCGCGGGCGTCAGCTAGTTTTAAATATTACTAATCCTCTATTTTTCATATCTAGTCACTAAAGATACCTGTTTTGGGGTAAGTTAAAACATTTTTATTTTCTTTACAACTACTTATAATACCTACTTGAAAACAACATTCCTATTGTATTTTTTTACTTTATTAATATGTATATTCAGCTGCAAATGAAACATGTCTATGCCGCTGACTGTACATGTAAAATAGTTATTTAATTTTAATAATATCATTTACCAAATATATAATTTTTATTGCAGAACCTTAACTTCCTTTCACGTCAAGTAAGTGTTTATTGTTTTACACTTTTTTTTCTGTTTATTTGTTTTAATCGTGGTTTTAACCAAATTTATCTTTTCAGAAATGCCAGGGTCGTTAGTTCTGACCATTGTCAGTAAGTATTATATATGGTAAGTTTTTTAGAGAGATTTAAAGCTCAAAACATACATAAATTCACATTTATATGTTACAGGAAAGAAGAAAATAATCCAGAAATATGATAAAGTGAAATAAAATCAAATAAATTATTTTAATGACTTTTATTATAAAAACAACTTCTCTATACTCTTAATTGTTCCCTATTCCCTGTTTAGCGATAAGCAATGTACAGATTTTAGGTCTTCGTTTAATTAAAAAAATACAAGTACTAGTACTCTGTTCCAGCTGCGTTGTGGAATGATCTGCCCTCTGCGGTATTTCAAAACCAATACGAATGACAGTCCTTCAAGAAGCGAGACTATCTCTTACTCAGATGGTGTTGCATGTCTCCATCGGCATCGTTGATCACCTCGGTTTTCTCGTCGCTCGTTTGATCCCTTCTGTTATAAAATAAAATAATGTACTATTTACTTCTTAAAAAATAAACAAATAACTGATTAGGCTTAATAGAAGATATTTACCATGCAATTATTTCTACCCAACTAACTGTACACAGGGTAACAAAAATTGTTCTACGGACACCACCTTTTTTTTTATATTACAAAGTGGCTAACGAGGAAGCGGCCACCTGAAATCGCTGACATAGCGTAGTAACCGCTGCCCATAGACATCCGCAATTGCAGATGCGTTGCCTACCTTTAATCGATGGAGGAGGAGACGCACTAAAACAATATTTCCTCTTCCTATGCGTAGCCTCCTCCGTGAAGTCCACTTCTCCTTCCCATCCTTTCCTTGTAAGACAAAGGTGGGAAGGGAAAGAAGACCACAATTAGGCTTCCGGCACCACACTCATCAGACGAAACGCGGAATAGCTTCCACTTCACGTCTGTCTCTTGTATGGTCGTGGTATTACACGGGGCAAGCCGGCCCATTCCTGCGAAGTTGTTAAAGCGGGCTCTACCACTGTGAAAACCTACGACCAATTTATTGACTTATTATTTACTTATTTAATCCGTAACTTTTAGAAAATTCTGAAAGCTATAAATTATGTATACTTACATGCGTTTACAGCTATACCTATATCTTAATCAAACGATAGAGATATATATGTCTCACTGATAGCCTGAAAGATCAATTCTCTGCTACATTAAAAAAATTAAACTCGTATATTTTGTACATTGAGTAAAGACTTCAAGTTGGTTTGCTTCCGCATAAAGCAACTAAATAATCTTTGGTTAGCCTTGAATGTTCACTTCCGCCACGCCTACTTAATGTTTGAAGCCTTAGGCTATACCATGATTAAGCATGGCCTTAATGATTGTTACAAGTTAACATGTTTTTTAAACAAGATTTTTGACTAAATTAAGAATTTAAATGACTTCCTCTAATCGTTTCTTATACGAGCCCCGATGCAAAATAGTTCGTCTGGTGCGAAATTTTCTCTGTGAGATTTTTCCCAACTTCATTATTTTGTCTATCTATATTAAATATTAAGGTGTACTATAGCATGTCGCGTTACTTACGGCCTTTTTACATTATGAACCTATAAACTACTTTAGTATTTTAAATTTATAGATATCCTGTTTTAAATTCGAAGAAGTTATAAGCAAAATAGTTCGTCTAATTGTTAATTGATGCAAACGAGTTCGTCTATCGTTGAGTTAAATAAGATTATTCCTGCTTTGTACAATTATGTTTCATAATTTAAATTTGTACACGTATAACCTTAGACATCTTAATCAAGTTAAAAGTTTGCAGATGGGCTGCTGATTTTTTAAATAGACTTAACAGCGGTAGACCTTTGCAACAACAACATTTGTTGCACAAATTGGCCGACTCGCCCGGTGTAATACTACGATCACACAGAAGACAGGCGTGAAGTGGAAGTAAATTCGCGTTTCGTCTGATAAGTGTGGTACCGATGGCCTAATAATAATCGTCTTTTACTTCCCACACTTATATTTACTTATATACACTTATAAGATTAAGGAAAGGATGGGAAGGGAATGTACAGGGTGGACCATAAGTCCTATGATATGAAAAAAAAATTATTAAAATAAAACTAATTACATTATGAATTAAATTTTTATTTACAAAATTTAAAAATAACATCTTCTAAATGTAATCCGTTGCGATCACGGCACTCTTGCAAACGACGTCTAAAATTGTCGATGACTGC
>JAAOEG020190362.1:0-10853 GCA_011763625.2 Papilio bianor | reverse complement strand
TTACGTAGGTATACCAAGTTTCAGCTCAATCGGTCTATTGGAAGTGGTTCAAATCTTCCTTGCAAGATTTGGAAACAGACAATCGTACACACATACAAAAGTGAAGTTAAATAAAAGCTTGTAAAAACATATCTTATAAAACTATAACATGAGATTTTTTTTATGTTATCATAACTTGTTTTTAGCTTGAAGTTATAGACATAACTTATTATTATATTATAGGTAATAGATAGTAATATTTAAAATCTTTAATAATTATTTTGCTTTAAAATGTTTTTTCTATTCTGTCTAAGAATCTATTCGGAAAATCAGCTAGCTCTACACAGAAATCGACTACCCGAAGAAATAGGCGTCCCGAGGTAGCTATCCCTGAAAGGATCTATATAGAAAGTCTAGTAGAATACTTCTCAAAAAAGATAACTAATGAATTAATCCATTCCGAGCTTGATATCGATGGATATGGTAAGTGTTTCATTTTATAATAGAATGAACAAGTTTGCGGCTATCTGATAGGGAAGAAGGATAAAAGATATTTTCCATCCCTACACGCCCCCGCTAAAGAAAACACCTACCTGTCCCTTTGTTTCTTAAAGGATAATAACCAAGAATTTAGGTTGCGGCACCTCACTCATTAGACGAGACGATAAATTATATGAATGGTTGTGGTATTGCAACGATCAAGTGGCCAATTCTTTTTGGGCTCTAGCGCTATTAAATAATCTTCACAATATTATTAAGTGTGTTGCTTCGATTAAAAGGTTTCCTTCACTCTTTTAACAGTTTTTCTTACCTTACAGTTGACTTGATAATAGACCTTAGTCAACCTCTTTTTTTGGCGGACATACCAGATGAGGTCGTTATAAACATAATAAATGTAAGTACAAATAGAATTATGTATATAATTTATTTTATACATTGTTTAAAATGTTTGAAATTTTTATTTATTGTCTATTTTAAACTAGCTGTCGCCCGCGACTCCGTCCGCGCGTTTTTTTCTAAAACAGTAGATTTTTTCTAAAATAAACGTAGCCTAAGTTACTCCTTATTATATCAGCTACCTGCCAATAAAAGTACCGTCAAAATGGCTCCAGCTATTTCAGAGATAAACCGGAACAGACAGACAGACTGACAAAAATTGTTATTTTGGTGTATGTACCGTATATACATATATTCATCTACATGTAGTATAAAACGATTACGTAAATATTACAAACAGACACTCCAATTTTATTATATGTATATATATATAACATGACACTGAAGACAACAAGACAAAGAGTCAATAAATATTACTTTTGGAATGTAAATTTTATATATAGTATGATGCCCCAGTTTCGGAGACCAATGAATATTAAACTACTCGAAATTATTCTTTTTTATCGGAGTCGTTAGTTCAAACAATTTTTATATGGCGATCATCAGCAGCGATACATTGATGCAGACAAGTTCTGAACCCTCGGACTGTTTTCGACATACATTAAATGGAATCACGTTTACTGTCTCAATAATAAGGGTGCTTAATTTTTCAATGGTGTGTGGTCGGTTCATAAAATATTTTCCTTTAGGAAAAAGTCGCACAGGTACCGATCACCCCACATGACCCCTGAGAGAAACGAGACGATGGGAGAATGATTGTCTCAATTTTTCGTTGGAAATGCGAGCAGTATGCCTTGTTTTATGTCTGAATGTCTTCGAACCATTTTCGTTTGATATCCCATGATGTATGCAACTTTCTTAAACTGCCTAGATTAATTTCGAAAGTATTCGCTTTACCGCGCTTTATCGCCCACAAGAACAACGGATGTTTGAAACCCGGGCATACTTTTCGCCCACCGCCCACTATAGAAGAGAAGTGAATAATTCAACTTTTCCATAGTGTTTTACCTAGAGAGATTTTGGTTGTTTTTTAGCACAGATAAAATTGAATTTCTAATGGTGTAAAGATAAGTTTTAAATGAAGAAAAAATCTAATCGAGATGTAGGTCGATACGTATATTATTCAAGGCTCAAGTATATAAGCTTAAATCAAGCATAAGTTAGAAAGCGGTTTTATGTCATGTCAATATCTCGGTTGTTATACAGCATGCGGGCAGTCCCGCATGCGGGTTAAGGACTCATTAGTCGTTCATTAGTATTTTTTAATATAATCGGGCGATATACAGCTAGCATCGTAAAGTAAAGACTATCACAACACATGCGGGCCCTAATGTCTAATAATAACGGTTCTCGCTTGCGGGAGCTATGACAGGCGTTAACAGGAAATCTCGCGCAACACGCATGCAGACGATAACGACTGATCTGCGCCCTTTGGTGTGTCGTAAAAAGTTTTAAATTTTTTAATTTCACATTTTTTTTAGGCGCGGGAACAGGAGGACAATGACTCAAATACATTCTATATATCTAGATATAGCTCTTTAGAGTTCAACCAACCCGGACCGGCCATACCTTTCGAAGACGACGTTCCCAATGAAGACCCAAAAGGGAAAAAAAAGTCAAAAAAGAAGACGCGAAAGGGAAATAATAAAAGAAAGGGACCTCGTTGGTCCTATAAAAAATCAATTGTTTGAAGGTATTGTAATGTAATTGTAAACCGTATAATTATTTTAAACGTCTTATTAAAATCGTCTTGTATATTTCATTCGATAAAAAAAACTACATAAAATCTTGTTGTGAGTTATGTCGGTGTTGAACAATAGTACATAGTGTGACTGTCTCATCTGACTCTGACTCAGTAATAGTGCTAGCTTGGTTGGTTCAATCGGAAAACACATAGCAGTTACACCTCTAAATATGTATTTTTAGTGCAAGCTGGTAATTGGTCTGAGAAGTACCTGTAACAAAAAAACTAACAATGGCCAAGTTGTTGCTTTGCTCTATATAACTAGGACCCAACGATATAATTACTATCTGCAAAATATGCAACGTGAATAACCACTAAATATGTATATATGTAACTCTTATTTCACTTGGACTATAAACCATAGGTATAAAGAATAAAATATTTATATACCACTTGCTTGCGCCATATTATATATATATATATATATATATATATATATGTATGTATATATTATATATGTTATAACTATATATTCAGTAGGTCTGAGAATCGGCTAATGTGTATTTTTCATACACCTAAGTAATAAGGGTTGTCCACCACTATATTATTTTTAATATAATTGTTTTCTATTAATGTTATATACATTTGCAAAGTTATAGTATCTGTAACTTGGTGTTACTTGTCCTAAGTGCCCGCAGTGGGGCAGTGAGCGTCCATAGTGTGCCGCCATTTTATCCTATCTTGGGCTCTGCGCTTGGTCTCGGGCCATAGTTATTTGAATTAGTTGAAAAAAAATTAAGCGAATAGAAAGAAGTGGGTGATAAATATTTAAATGTTTAATGTTGTTATGATTTTTATTAATTATTGTTATGTTTAATAAAAATATATTGTGTAATATGAGTTGTTAAAATATAACGATAATAATTAATATGTTATAGTGATTATCTAGTTTTTATTTAATATTCAATGATTGTGAATTATAAATGCATTCGCGAATAAATTTGTTGATTTTAAGAATTGTGAAGCGCTTGTACACTAGTATGTATACACGTTCTTTTGCGATTGTTGGTAGCTTCTGCGAAATGCTATGGCATATAATACAATTGTAGCGCAATGATTGAATTTTACAATTCTTATTTACTTTCACGCATTTAAATTGTAGTTGTTAATAAAATATTATATATTTATTATGTATTATAATGTATCCTTCAACTAAGTATCATCTTTGTATTGTAAATTTAGAAAGCTTTGGGAAAGTGATTAGTAGTAGACTTTATGTGAATTATGTTGGTAACAATGATGATTGTAATTTTATTGATTGGTAAATGAAATTTTAAATCATTAGAAATATTTAGAAGTTGTTTCTTAGATTCTTAGATTTAGAAACTCAAATTAGTAGTTTCAATAAATTTAATTAAAATGTAATTTGGTTGTTTTATTGTCATATTCCCTATTAGTAAAAGGTGTCTTCAGAACTGATTAACGGATCACGACAAATTTTTCCATAGATGTACAACATGTTCTGGAAGAAAAGAGATGCTAGTAAGTTTTTTTTAATGCCAGGAGGATGGTGGCAGGCGACAGACAGAGAATAACTTCATGTGTTTATCGCTAACTTCGTCGTTAACTAGACGCGCTCGGCTTCCATTACCTCAACCACACGCTATGGATTCAACTTTAACTCTCTTAAACTCCACTGATCTCTATTAAAAGGATAGGTCGTTGCTTGGAAATTACACCTTTTGTTTTTCTACATAAATCTGCCTGTTAACCTGGCAGTTATATCATATATTTATATTAATTAGTTCGAATCTTCAACACCCCTACTAACTGCTACCGTCAGCGTCCAAGGCGCAAAAATCAAATCACCATAAAGTATCACGGATAATATCCTGTCCATTTATAGAGGTCAGTGGAACACTGATACACCACATGTTTCACAAAAACAGGACAAAACCTACTCGGAAGCAAAACTTTAGTATCTTAACTTACATATAAAAGAAAGATAGTATCACATTATCTAGTAACAGACTAAATAATTTTAATACGGTTATCACTCACGTATAATTTACCAGTAGCGGCACCAACGAAGTTTCGGATCCATCGGAGACCCATCTTCAGGGCGGGTGTTTATTATTTTTCTTCCCTGTGGCTTAGCGTCTCGCATATTCAGTTTCGAGTGCCGTATTGAAATTAATTTCTAGTAATTTCACTAAAGTTTTAATAATTTAATAGTGAAAACAAAAAATTCTAATTAAAAATGTTGTTTGACCACTTCGTTCTTACTTTTACTGACATTAGTTTAGCTTTGAAATGTATACTAATAAAACCATATAAACAATAACAAAATACTAAGAGACTGGTATAGTACTGTACTTATGTATTGTTTCAGTTATCAGATTTATTGTTATATCCTTTATTATAAAATAAATCGTTTCAATTTGTAATTATAATTTTCGTCGTCACTTTTACAAGTCGTAGTTATTAGTCAAGTTTTACAAGTAACGCATCTGAAAATTATGGAATAAGCCACCGTGGAGAATTTGAATTAATTTGAAATATTTATTTATTTATTTAAACACTTTATTGCACAAAACAAGTACAAATGGCGGACTTAATGCCTATAGGCATTTTCTACCAGTCGACCACATATTAAATTATTAAACAAAGTAACAAGGAGGTGCACTACATAAAAGGATATCATATAAAATAATAATGAAAAAAAACATAATAATAATAATTATAACAAAAAATTAAAATTAAAGAAAAAAAACCATTGATAGTACAAAAAAAATACAATTATAGACAGAACAAAAAATAGAAATAAACTAACTTAAAATAAAATACAAATACTAAAATTGTAAAATTTGAAAAGAAAAGCAGTCTAGCATCTATTGCGCAACAATATTTAATAGCAACTGATTATGTTTCATAAAAAGATATAATATAGTGCTTGTTCTAAATTTAAGAATAGTATTAAAAAACATAAAATATGTAAAATGGTTTCACGCGTCAGCAACACCGTCTAACTGTTAACATATTACAAGAAATCATTGCAATACCTATATTATAATCACTTTTGTATTCTTCATTTTCTGTTTTTGCCATTAATATATCAGACAAAAGTTTATGTCCAAATGTCTATTATTCTAGGTTTTTTGGTCAAAAATTTTTGCATAAATTAATTTAGAAAATGACACTGTTTTTTAAATTACAAGAATTTTATCTGTATGTAAACGCCATGCCTGCGCTCGCTACCGCTACTTAAATATGAACAAGTACTACGACCTCCGTAGACGACTGCTACGACTTAGGAATTGATAAAAAATGCAACACTGTAAGTATTGATTGTTACAAGTTTCTTTGGCCTGCGGCATAAGCTATTATCGAAAGCAAATGTTATCACGTACCTAAGAAGTCCTAAGTAAGTACCTAGTAAAGATTTTAGAGATACATTACAATATAATATGATGTTAACTTCCTTTGATTCCCTTGAATTGAATAAATTTGAAAATATTTTATTGCAATGTTAACAATTTCATTTTAAGCTTTCGATTTGGATCGTTCGTTCGGATGTTCGTTCGGAACTGCCCTTTTTAAACTGCGGAAACTCGTAGCGACTACTACATTCCGTGCTCGCGTTCAAAACTTTATCAAGAGTAATTCTGTGTTGGCGACAAAGCGATGGAAGGGTGACTTTTTTATTTTTATCGCACACATACGTTTGTAACTGTAAATGCTACGATTCCATTTGCAAAAACTTTAAATTAAAAATTCCAATTTCAAAACGAGACCATGTTTATATGCTAGCCATGTTTCATGTATTAATATTACATTAGAATAATTCTTATTATTATAATTCATCAACTAAGATAGAATAGACGTGTTTCTTAACGATTACGCAATCGTCGCAGCATCATTAATGAATATTTATCAACTCAGATTTAATGAGGTGAGTCACAAAGCTATTACATATGAAAATTTATATAATGCCAGCGACGCGTCCCTAATTGGTATACAGTAGACTTTTATACATTTGTTGGCATGACAGAGCAGACACTGGACAGTAAAATTGAAACATAATTTATGCTTTAATTTGTAAAAAGCCTACTACAAAATGTTTTTCTTTATTAATCAGGTACTACTACTAGCGTATGTAGCCTGTATTGATTGATAATAAAGTTAGCTATCCGGACAGTGCTTGTGGCGGCATTGTTAGACGTTTCATAATTTTGTAATCGGTCTATGTTACTTAATATCTTTTAAGCAAGGCAAATGCAAGGCGATCGATGAGAGAGTGGCGGAGTCTTGTTAATTATATTATATCTATACATATACACGTAATGAAATTGGAGTGTCTGTTTGTAATATTGAAATAACCGTTTTTACTACTTACATATATATGAATATACATACATATGAAGGTACATACAACAATTTTTTTTTTTTACAATTTTTGTCTGTCTGTATGTATATCTGTTTGTTTATTCCGGCTAATCTCTCAAATGGATGGACCAATTTTGACGGGACTTCTTTTGGTAGGTAGCTAATGTAATAAGGGGTAACTTAGGCTACTTTTATTTTAGAAAAAAAAATTAGAAAAAAACGCGCGGACGAAGTCGCGGGCTGCAGCTAGTTAGAACTATTTTTAAATCACGAGATAGTAAAATGTTTATATGGCGTACAAGACTGCATTTGTTTCGCGTAATCTCCGGAATGAGCGGACCGATTTTGACAGCAATTTGAAGAGAAGGTAGACAATGCACGAGGGAATATTATAGGCTACTTTTATATTCTGCAACGAAGACGCGGGTGACCGTTGCTAAATACATACATACGAGTACATTTATATGTACATACATCCATTTCGCAATACTATTGGTACTATAATATTTACTATAATTAATTTCCTCAATATTGCCCTGGCCTTATACTAATGATTATAAAACATATTAACAATAAACACGAGTAATAAAACATAATAAGAAGAACAGTCTCACTAGACAAAGTAAATTCGCTCCGAACAGATTCCACACCGAATCTCAAAAATGTTCGGAACTCTCAACTTTTATTATGTCACATGCTTGTCATATAACTTTCGATATGGCTAATCGAATGTTAAAATGTGTACGGGCTAAAAATATCAAGCTCTTGTCGCTTGGATAGTGATGATCATATATGTACAGTCAATTCAATAATACTGTTTATCATCTTTCAAATTTTATCCACTCCAATATTTGAGGTCAATCTTATCATTTGAAGCTCTTATCGCAGCATAATCACATTATAAAGCAGTAAACCTTTATTTTTGATCCATATAAATTCGTTATCTAAAGTATCGAGCTTACCGATGGTTAGAGAATCCTATGAATAAAATATTTTCAATCGCTCGTACTTATTATGTCGTCCGCCATCAATAATTAACCGCTGTCTGGTTCGTGTAACTGTCCAGTTATATTTATAGCTTTAAAAGGAGAGCATTTCAATATTTTATACAATAAATGAATGCAATTAATTGGCTCTTGGAAATAATGAATTTTTGTTATACAAATAACACACGGTTTTATTTCACAGTTGTACGAACACAGATGTAATCCTAAAAGGAATCAGCGAAACGGAAGCTCTGAATGTTAACGTGAATTTTTTGGTATGATTTTTCATATGATTTCACATTTTCTTTGCTGCAAGCCTTTGTAGTTTTTTTACACATATATTTAATAAAAATAAAGCTTAATAATTTGTAATTCTGCAACAGTAGTGTGTCGGTAGTTCAGGGATTAAGCACTAGATTGTAAACCTCGGGTCCTAGGTTCGAATTCCGCCATGTACCTACGTGTTTTTCAATATTCAAACTTCATATGTACACACATTTATCCCACGTTTTTATGGTGAAGAAAAACATCATGAATATAGTGAACTAATGATGATGAATCTGTGTACAAATACTGACTTTTTTAGTCAGATAGTAATAAAATAGAATAATTTTAAATAATATCGAAGCAATTAAACGTTAAACTTCTTCTACAAAAGACTTAATGTCTCTAGCCATAGAGGTATTCGTAAATAAATAAACTTAGCCAATAACTATTTTTTGTTAGAAGCAATTACATTATGATTTATCTTTAGTAGTTCAAAAGATGTCATAGGGATTTTTTTCCAACGAGACTGACTGTATTCATCAATTCAGCTTTTAATAAAGTGTAATATATATTTCAAACAAATTAAATATTAGATTTTAATATTTACATTCTAACTTTAATTCTGTATGGTATAATGGTGTAATCAGAATTTAATTTATTTCATTTTAAATTTAAAACCTGTTTTATCAAAGCAAAATTTAATTTTGTACTGCAGCTTCATCTATTGTAAACTGGAAACCAGAGTTCCTAGAAATTTGCTTTTGTTCAGGTATTTAATTAAATTCTAGGAACAAAACAAAGGATGCACGCATTGGATTTACGGGGTGGTGGGTGACAGGGGGAGTTGGGAGTTAGTGGAAGGCTTTAATTTCGACCCCTCAAAATTATCAGTATTCGTCCGTATTCAATTTGATAGTGCTATATGGTTGTAATATTTTTATTCAGCACACGATGCTGCCTGACCTCCCAACTCCCACCACCCTTCTCCCCTGATGCAAAGCTCGCACACAAAAGGTTGGGTTGGGTTACAATTTAATAAATACGAAGGTAATTTTGCAGAGTTTTATTTTTGACTAGCTGTCGCCCGCGACTCCGTCCGCGCGATGTTTTTCTAAAATAAAAGTAGCCTAAGTTATTCCTTGTTACATCAGCTACCTGCCAATAAAAGTCCCGTCAAAATGGGTCCAGCCATTTCAGAGATTAGCCGGAACAAACAGACAGACAGACAAAAATTGTAAAAAATGTTATTTTGGTATATGTAACTTATACATATTTATATACATGTAGTAAAAAACAATTATTTCAATATTACAACAGACTTTCCAATTTTATTATATGTATAGATTATTTGGATATATGTAACTTTGAACAAACGTTATCTACTTCTAACATTAAAATTTATTTAATATAACTAATTAAAGAAGACAATGTATTTTGTTTAGGATGCAGAGCAACATACTGAGTACTACAGAGTACTACAGAGAGCATCGACTAATGAAACTGCTCTTTAAATGTATTAAAGCGTAATATTAATCAAGAGATCGTCTATTTTATAGTCGCTAATTTAAATATAGTCTTTGCACTTATGATTTATTATAGAAAAATGAATGTGTGGCGGACCAATACGAGTAAGCGCCGCAATCCTGAATCGCGCTATCGAAGATTCAACGTTCGGCGATGTACATACAACATCTGAAATGTACAACAGTGGGCTTCGGCCTGATCGCGCATACCATCTGGCCTGGTCGGAGATCTCCTTTTGGTTTCCCAATCATCCCACAAATGGAATACAATAAAATGTATATAACGTTTCTTTTTAATTGTATTTTATATATACACCACCTAAATTTGTGTTCCTAAAAGAGATTGACTCCTTTATCTTTTCATTATTACTAAAGAATATGATTTGAAAACTAAATTCTAATTATATTTATGGTTAAAGTAACCAGATTTACAGGAAATCAATTACTAATCTAATAAATTTCCTTGTTGAATGAAATCTTCCTTTTTAAACTAATCATTCACTGATTTCATGTTATAAAAAAAATGAAAAGTTTTACGAATGCATAACGAAGAAATAGATATTCTATCCATTGAATCTTTGAATTCTGATTACGATGTTTACCTTCACCGTGAGTACGACGGACATGTGAAATTTGAAAATCGAAAAACACATTGGTACTTGGCGGGATTCGAACCTAGGATCTGCAAATTACGATGATTGATGATATGATTTGAAAAGTGGTGATCGTAACGAATAGACGCATAAATTTCTGCTCCGCAGTTTTTTATTGATATTTACAAGTTAATCGCTGTATTCAAGACAAAGTGTAGTGTACATTTTGTCCTTATTACCTATGTTAGATGGTGTAATAAACAAATGTGGTAATTAGTGCAGTATTTGTGAGTAACAAGTAAATATGTTTTGAAGTGATTCGTTGTGTTTTGACAATTGTGGCGGGCGATAACACGACGTCGCGCACAACGCTTGCATCTACCCTCAACGAACGCTATTATCCCACTTCGTTCGTAAGATAGTGGTGGCCATTCTTGTATATCGATATCGATACCAAACAGAAATTTTATAAGAAAAAATGTCATCCATTAATAAATGTCATGGTTGCAAAACTTCTCTAAGAACCAAAGAATATTTA
>JAAOEG020188496.1:0-10891 GCA_011763625.2 Papilio bianor | reverse complement strand
AGTGGAGATTTGGTCGAAAGATGGTACGCGCTAGCCTAGTAAGTGCCTATTCACTCTACTTTTGAAGGTCCCAACATAGTATTTGGACGGAAAAACAGAGGCTGGCAACTTGTTCCAGTCCTTTGCGGTACCCACAAGGAACGATGCTTCCAATTGCTACGTTCGAACGCGCGGTACCTCTACCACAAAAGGATGGATTCCCGCCGTATGGCTGAACGTCCGGTGGTAAAATGAAGATGGGGGAATTATTTCATGTACATAATTCTTGCGCACACTCTCAAAATGAAGCCTGTAGACCATCGAGAAACTAGCCACTTTACGTCTGTGCTCAAAACTGATTAAATTTAGGTCTTAGTCACCAATTAACTTTTTGGCTCGTTTCTCCACCGAGTCTAGTGCCGGGAGTTGGTACTTGGCTGCGCCTGCCCAGATGTAACAGCAGTGCTCCATACACGGTCGTATCTGTGCTTAGTACAAAGTCAATATCTGCCCGGGTGTGAAGTAACGCCGTACCTTGGAAAGGACTCCAAGCTTCCTAACAGCTACCTACGCCCTAGACTCGATAAACTGTCCGAAGGTAAGATTCGACAAGATTTGGACGACCAATAACTGCAGACAGTCGGTGAATATTAGGGAAATTTTGGAAGGTAGGAGCTAAGGTGAACTCGCTCCTTTTGGCGGTGAATAGACACGTTTGTGTTTTGGCGGCGTTGAATCGCACAAGATTGGCCTGTTCCCAAGAGGAGACTGCCTCGAGTGTGCTATTTGTATGCTCTACCATAGCGTCACTTTCTGAATTTACTAGATCCCGACTGGACCGACCACCCGATACATATCTTTCCATAACAGTGCTGTCATCTACATACCCATAGATACCGGTAATGTGTAGGTCGTTAATGTGCAGCAGGAAAAGAGTTGCAGAAAGAACGGAACCCTGAGGAACACCGGCGTTAATCGTTAATAGCATCAGCCGACGACGACGACGCAGAGCGATCGCTCACTCAGGAAGTCCTGTATCCACTCGATCAGACCAGGGGACATGCCGTACAAAGTTTGTCAAAACTGAAGTTTGCTAATAAGGCTAGCGTGCCAAACCCTGTCAAAAGCTTTCGATATGTCGAGAGAGACAGCGATAGGCTCCCCGTTCTTCTCGAGGGCCTCGCCTAACAAGTGGGTGGTGTACACTAGAAGATCTCCTGTCGATCGATTTCGGCGAAATCCGTATTGTCAGTCACTGAGGAGATAATTTTGTTCTAGGTACGCAATGAGGCGGGAGTTCAATACATGTTCTTTTACCTTACGACGTATAGAGGTTATTGAGATGGGTCTGTAATTGGCAGGGTCAGCTCGACTGTTTTTTTTTGGGCACAATTATAGTAACAGACCCAGAGCCAATAGTATCTTAGCATCCAAAGTGTTCAATAATATAGGAACATTAGTCAAAATTGAACTCTCTCTCTCCGAAGTATGCGGTCAAATGGAAAAAGATGGTATTGATGTGTTTCTCGACATTGCGCCTTATTTATAATAGTTGAAGGCGGTAGTCCGACTGGGAATACTACTTCGATCCACTGATTACACCCAGATTTTTAGAGGCCAACTTAGCTTTGTCTCCCAAGTTACCGTGAAACTGAACGTCATAGGATATGTCTACGCCAAGAAACAATATTGGTTGAGGCTAGGAGGCCGGCGAAAGAAAAAGAGATAAGAGATATTTTAAAACAAATACTTACAAAATTGCAGAACTTCTAAAACCGCGAACTAGACACCTACTTAGCGACATTTTTTTGACAATTTGTATATATGTATTTTTGAATTGACTTCGTTTCTCTGTAGAATATCCGTCTACACTTGCTCGATTGAAGATCTAGTACGCCTTATATACCTAATTAATGCATACGAATACTTGGCAGAATAAACTGGTGGGTCGCACTTTATATTATTATATACAAATGTAACAAATAATGGGATTTTTTAATTATGTTACAGTTAAATAGACGTCCCATTTAGTACAGTTTTTTTTTATATTACAAGGTGGCAAACGAGTAAGCGACCACCTGTATTTGCTGAAGTAGCGAAGTGACCGCTGCCCATAGACATCCGCAAGTGCAGAAGCGTTGCCTACTTTTAATCGACGGAGGACGAGGCGCACGGACAGGGAATATTTCCTGTTCCTATGCGTATCCTCCCCCCGTCAAGTCCACTTCCCCTTACCATAGTTTAATTGTAAGATAAAAGTGGGAAGGAAAAGAAGATTAAAATTAGGGCTCTGGCACCAAAGTATATTTAAATGGTAAGTTTGAATAGAATTTTTTAATAAATATGAAAAAATCAAATTGAATTAAATTAAATTAATTATATTAATCAAAACAAATTGAAACATCGAACCTACCTGTTATCAGATTATATTTCGCCAAGTAATTAACATTTTTTTACTGGTTTATTAATTTCGTAATTAAAATACTTCAGCATTTTTGAAACTAGATAGAACAAGTAACTGATTTTACGTGCGTTAGTGGCTCAGCGAGTAAACACTTGTAGGTCCTGAATTGGACCTACCAGTTAAGTGTTCAAGTAAGGTGGAATTTCAACATCTACAAATCTGTTTCTGTGACCGACTCCCAAAAAAGGAGGTTCTCAATTCGTCTGTAGGTATCTATTATGTTATTAGTATATTTTATGGGGTGCTTTGTCAGACAACCTCCACGTGGTGCACCCTGGACCCTAACTGGCTAAGCTGGTAGGTGACTGATAGTCTGACAAACGGGGGGGGATGAGTTGCTTGTCCAGATGTTCCTCCGATCAGCGGAAGACATACTGGTAAAGCAAGGGCGGGCCCGGTGTTCACTAACCCTGTCATCGGGCTGGTGTCTAAGTTTCACTTTGATACCACCGCCGGCCCACGTTGCTACAAATGCGCGTGCAACCCGTAGACCGTGTCGGAGAATCGTGTCTTGCGATTACTTTAGACGCGGAACTTGTCTTGCCTTAACTGGCCGGGCCGCGAGGAGTTACCCTCTATAAAAAGAACACCCCAATCCCAAGCGAAGGACAGCGTGAGGGGATGCATGGTTGAGGGAAACTCAATCGATACTGTCCCACCCCAGGTACCGGCCGACCCCTGGGAGTACGTAGGCTTACCTTGGGTAAGGAGGCTCTGCCCGGATGGACGACCCTTTCGTTTCTTACTCGTGGGAACAGAATGTATAAAGAAAAAGCTAATACACAAAAATCTGAGGGCCTTATTGGCCGTGGGGAGGCGGAGAGGACAAAGAAGCGACAGGTACTTAACAAGGAGTAGGTTTGCTTCTCGGGCGCTAGAAGCCCCGGGACTATATAGCAGTGGAATCGGACTCGTCGGCAATGTCGATAACCTCGAGTTGGTCATCGACCTCTAATGTGACAAGGAAACGGCGTAAAGCTAAGTCGTCATCACCAGAAGTCGTGAATGACGAAGTGGCGAAAAAACCTACAGTTGAAAAGCTGTCTGTGACTGACGACGGGGCTGCTATGGCAGACCTTAAGAAGACAAGGGCTAAGGTAGATCTGCGGAAGCCAGAAGATCTAGCAAAAGACTTGGTTGGAAAATCAGTAACTGATCTTGGAAGCTGTATTCGCAGCAACTTACAAGCGATGGATAAGATGGCCGATAAAGGCAAGGGTTTGGCTGGCCATAATTTACGCATGGCGGCTTGCCATATTGAGGCGGCAACATTGGAACTGGCGCGAAGAGTCTCCCAGTCAGTAGATGTAGAAAGGCTCGAAAGAGAAAACGAACAACTGCGTTCTCAGATTGGTGAGCTCTCAAAAATGGTGGACCAGATCACAGAAAAAATTAATGTTCTATGGAACCCGACTCAGAAGCCTAACTCGAGTCTCGCAGCAGAATTAATATCACTAAAGGCGGACACTGAAGAACTCCTTATGGGACGTATAAGTGCGCTCATAGATTCAAAGTTGGCAGCTTTGGTAACCACCAGTCATTCAGGAGGCCCTGAAACTGGCAGGAGATCTTCAAAGCAGGTGGCAATAGAAAAGGTCGCAATGCCAAAGCGTAACGTGAGGCAAGAGCCGCTGGACCAAGTGCCTACCAAAGAGTCTACAGTTCCTAAAGAGGAAACCTGGGCGGAAGTTACAAGGAAGAAAGCCGTAAGAAAGACAGCCAAGTCCAGTCAAGCACCAAAGCTAAACAGAGCTACGAATGGTAAAATTACCTACCTAATACTTCGGCGATAACCATTACTGTGCCACCTGGCAGCCAGACCTCATATGCCTCAGTTATGACTGCTGTGAAGCAGAGGGTGAAGTTATCAGAATGCGGCATTACGGACGCCGTCCGCATGAGGCGAGCAGTGATTGGAGCTCTTGTACTTGAGATAACTGGCACTGACAGCGCTTTTAAGGCAGATTCGCAAAGAAAATGCGCGAAGCACTGATTGACATGGACGCTTTTATAGCACGGCCATCAAAGCATGGAGAAATAAGAATAAAAGGACTTGATGAGTCTATCACTCCAGCAGATGTGGCAGCCGCGGTGGCTGAAGTTGGATGTTGCACCGTCTCGGAAATAAAGGTGGTTATAATACACCAAGAACCTCTGCGGATGGGCTCGGTGTGGGCGAGATGCCCACTAAGCGTAGTGCGCAAGTTGTCTGCAGAGAAACGCATTTGCTTGGGATGGACTTCTGCGAAGGTGGAAGTCCTTGCGCCAAGACCACTGCAGTGCTACAAGTGTTTAGAACCAGGTCATGTTCGAAACCAGTGCCCTAATACGGAGTACCGTAGCACGCGGTGTTACTCTTGCGGTGATCCTGGCCACAAGGCTAGGGAGCGTACTGCAGCAGTGCTGAAGTGCCCATTATGTACTGACCTCGGGCGCCCGGCAACTCACCGACTGGGCTCAAAAGCTAGTGCCCCAAAAAAGAAATAAATGGGCAAGGGGGTAAGCAGGCCCCCCGACCCAATGACACGCAAAGTGTGCAGGAGATTATGGATGCTTCGCCTTCGATAGAAAATTAAAAGTCTTGCAGACTAACCTCAACCACTGTCGCGGGGCGCAGGACCTGCTGCTGCAAACCCTCGCGGAGTGGTCGGTTGCACTGGCAGGCGTAGCAGAACCCTACAGAGTTCCGGATCACCCTCGTTGTTTCGGTGGTAGTGCAGGCTTAATCTCTATATACTGGTGCGGTGGGACAGGAACACCCTCCTGTAATCTTCTGGCTAGAAGACATGGTTTCGAGCGGTTGAATGGGGTACCGTTGCAGTCTTAGGGTGCTATATCTCTCCAAACTGTACGCTTACAGCTTACGAGTCATACCTGGGCCGAGTTAGTGCCTGCGTTAGGAGATATGGCCAGTCACGGCCTTGCCTTGTCCTCGGTGACTTCAATGCCCATTCCAGAGTTTGGGGGTCCTACCAAAACCATGACGAAATGGGCGAGTGAACTTAACCTCCAACTCCTAAGCCGAGGGTCCATAAGCACATGCGTACGATGGCAAGGCGAGTCGATCGTCGATCTAACGTGGGCTACTACATCCGCAGTAAGCTTGGTGTCAAATTGGAGAGTTCAAAAGGAGGTGGTAACACTTCCCGATCACCGCCATATCACGTTCGACGTGGGGCTACCGTCTACAAGTGGTATTTTAGCGCATCGAAATGGGAGCCCCCAACGGCGATGGTCGGCCAAACGGCTAAACAGCGACATGCTGAAATGTGCCGCCATTGTTGCGTCATGGATAGACGTAGCCGTAGACGTAGACGTAGCGACGACGGCCTCTCTTGATCCCGAAAACGAGGCGATCTGGCTTCGAATGATAATGACACAGGTTTGCGATGTTGCCATGCCTCGAGCAAAGCTGCCTAAGTTGACGGCGGTGTATTGGTGGTCGGAAGACATTGCGCGTTTGCGCGGGGAATGTTCGCGGACACGACGCCAGTATACGAGAACTCGTAGAAGGAAGAGATCCACAGCTGATGAGACAGCAAGAGCCTATGAGGCATACATAGACGCGACTAAAGCACTCCAACGCGCTATTGCTACTGCCAAATCCCGAGCATGGAGTGAACTTCTAGAGGATCTGAACAGGGACCCATGGAGACGCCCGTATAAGTCTGTACTGAGAAAACTACGACCATGGGTTCCTCCTTTAACGGAGACCCTGGATTCCGATTTTGTGAAACAAATTGTGGGTACACTCTTTCCTCAGCCCCAGGAGAACAGTCTTATAACACCAGACAGAGGCGAACTGGTTTCACAAACGACTGAGAAGAACAGATCCACCCAGGTTGTCGGTTCGGGTGGGTGATGTCCCAATTCAAGTGGGGTCGAGGATCCGCTACTTGGGTCTCATCCTAGATAGTCATTGGGACTTCAAAGAACACCTCGAACATTTAGTTCCCCGGATCCAGAAGGTAGTGGGTGCTATGCACAGACTGTTGCCCAATCTTAAGGGGCCCCGGGAGGAGGTTCGCCGCCTCTACGCGGGAGTAGTGCGTTCGATGGCACTCTACGGTGCACCCGTATGGTCGCACCGGATGAGGGTTGCCCAGTGTGCCGAAAAACTAAATTCCTTGCAGCGTAAGATCGCAATTAGAATCGCGCGGGGATATCGCACTATATCCCCGGAGGCAGCAACAACCTTGGCTCGATTTCCTCCTTTGGATATTCTTGCAGGGATGGACGAACGGTAAACCCGGGTGTTTGAATTTCGAATCCTTATCCCACCAAATGTGTTAATTATCAGGATTATTTAATGTATAATTACTTTTCGAGCTATGTAATTAAGACCAATAGTTTAAAGGAAATCAAAGTATTAAAATAGACGCAACCGAAAAATGCAATAATCCGAACAAAGAAATGATTAACTTAATTATATTAGCGTACTTAAGCTAAAAATAGGGCTTACATAAAAATGTATATAATATGCAACAGTTGTAGCAGTTTAAAGTTGAAAGTATATGTTTCTACCATGCGTTTCTTACTTTTTTAAGAAAAAATAATTAAAATGCATTCGACTGATAGTGTTGTATCTTGCGACGATATTATATAAATTCGGTATGAATCTTCATCAGATATATGTTTCTAGGTAAGAGTATTAAACGTAATTTCTAATTGTAATTCTAACTCGTAAATTAGAAGTTTAAAAACTATGGGAGTGCGAAACATGCAACAGCGGCGCGCAGCCGCACAGAAATAAATGCTCGATGTGATGATGAATTGTTATTACTAAACTGCTTTTATTAATTTGTTTTTGCAAGGTAGTGGTTATAAAAGTTATTTGATATTGATGATGTTTTCGATTTTAGTGTTTCTACTTTCATCTAAATGAAATTTTAACTATACGATTCCTCGCAATTACTAATAATTGCGAGGAATCGTACAATTAAAATATTATATCTCACATTTTATAGGTTCTATATCTAGCATGTTCTTATGATATTCCTTTTTCATATTTTTTTTGTTTTAAATTAATCAGATCTACAACAGTCATCATACAATATTGACCCTCTTAATAGTCATCCCCATCCAGTCAATCCTTCATAATAGAGGGATTATACTTTTAATACTACTTTAATTCATGAATACAATTCAACGAATCTACTTCTTCTTAAAACAATACATTGAAGGAAACCAACATTTAAGCAACACTGAGTTTGTATAAATTAAGCAGACGTCTTAATATTAATGACAATAAAGGAAAAAAAAATTGCGTATTTCAGACTTAAAAATGTTTTTTTTATATTACAAGGTGAAATAGCCTGTCTTCAGTGTGGTCGTGGTTATGTTAATCTTGTCTGCTATACCGTTATACCGCTAATACCACGACGTTTTACATCCCGCGGAAACATAGATAACCGCATTTGCAGATGCGTTGCCTACCTTTAATCAACAGATTAGAGGACGCACATAAAGAGTAAGATTCCCAAGCTTATGAATCCCATTCCCCGCCAAATCCTCTTCCCATTCCCATTATATGCGAATAAAAAGAGGCCAGCCTTTTACGAATGGGCTCGGCTCGCCTAGTACAATAACACGACCTTAGAGAAGACAGGCGTGAAGTGGAAGGTCCTTCGTCGATTAAAGGTAGGCAACGCATATGCAATTGCGGATGTCTACGGGTAGCGGTCACTTCAGCGATTTCAGGTTGCCAAAGGTGCAAGCGCTCGTTTGCCACCTTAAAATATAAAAAAAAGAATTAAGTCAGGCGTGAAGTGGAACCTTGTGCAGCTCCCGAGCCACGATCTCGAACATATCCGACGACCTTGACCACTGACTAGGTTCCGCTGGAGACCAACAATTGGCACATGTACTGTTCACAGAGAGAGGACAGGCGTCGAGGTCTTCCCGAATTTCATGGTGAGTGGCTTCACTTTAAAAACGCTTAGATTTATTTTAGAAAACTCTTTTGGTCGATCAACAACTGTTAGCTTATCATTTAAAACTGACAACTTTATTATCTGATTCCTACGAGAATGCTTTGTCTCGAATGATTTACACCTACACCAAAGAAATAAAAAAAATTGTCGAAGATGGTTATGCTAGAGAAATTAGAGACAGCAAGCAGTCAGCGGGCAGTGTATGGTATTTATAATACCAAACTTCGGGCCGTGTACAGAACCCCAGTAAACATGAGAAATTGCGATTGGTGTTCAACGCAGCGGCTAAGGTGGTTTACGGGTGGTGGTTTATATCTAAATGATTTTAATTAACAGTTCTCGACTTGTATAAATATTTGTTTGGTATAATGTTAAGGTTCCGTACTCATCCAGTGGTGATCATCGGTGACATAAAGCAACTGATTCCATATATAATTCCACGTATAAATATAGGCACCGATAATCAACATGTCATTAGATTATTATTCCACCCCATAGCTGGCGACGAATCTCCGATTAAGGGACATGTCAGGCAGTACGTTATATTTGTCAAATCTAAAAATAAATGTATGTAAGAAGATTTGTATCCGTAGGCCGGTAAAGTTATTTTCAATAATCACATGGACGATTATTTGCATTCGACACTTATTGTAGGTAAGGCCATTGAATTAATAAAAATCAAATGAAATTCACGAACATGAACGATTCACGAACGAAGGTAACGTACTCAAGTGCAGTGAACCACCGACCGATGACCGTACCCCAATTGGAACTCCAGGCAGCACTGTTAGCTGACATCACGCAGGCTAGTCGGTATTTTTGGACCGTCTCTAAGACTGTTCTGCCATGGATTCGGAACAATCCTCGATCGTTTAAGCCGTACGTCGCTCACAGCCTGGGTGAAATCGAGGAGCTGACATGCATTTTGCAGTTGAGGTACGTATACAGGTACTTAACGTTAATGATGTGGCCACTCGTGAGGACGCGCCACTGCTCTTTATAGACAAGCAATGGTTCCAGGGACCAAAGTAGTATAAATGATCGGAGCTAGTGTTTGAGCTGATCTCGCCGCAGCGTTGCCAGAAGAAGAAAAGTTCTTTTCTAGTCACGGTTGCTCCGCTCCACGGCTCGAGTACTTATCTTAATTGAAAGATGCCGTAATGTAAATAAAACATGTAACACAATATTATCTCGAGGGCTGTGGCACAACTAATCAAGAAAATACATTCAAATAATTTATCTTTCGATATTGAGTCTATCGAGCAAAAGAAAAGTGTATTTAAAATAGTCGCTTAATTAAAATAACACCGTATCTTAACAACCGAGGCATTTTCGTGTAGGAGGTCGAAAAGTTTGTTACAACACGTGTAGACGAGAGATAGTCGATGGACGACGACGAAATGGTATTTCATTTTTTTTATATTACAACGAGCCAACGGCCACCTATAAACTCGCTGAAATAGCGAAGTGATCGCTACCCATAGGCATCCGCAATTGCAGATGCGTTGCCTACGTTTAATCGAGAGAGGAGAAGATGCACTGAAAGAGAACATTTCCTATTCCTATGCATCCCCTCCTCCGTGAAATCCACTTCCCCTTCCCGTCCTTTCCTTATGAGAAAAGGGTGGGAAGGAGAAGAGGACTAGTCTTAGACCTCCGGCACCACAGATCAGACGAAACGCGGAATAGCTTCCACTTCACGCCTGTCTTCTGTGTGTGCGTGGTATTGCACCGGACGAGCCGGCCTATTCGTGCGAAGATGTTAAAGCGGGCTCTACCACTGTTACTGTATTTAATACCGCCTAAGGCTCTGAGTAATAATGTTAAGCCCCACTGACCGGGGAATGGCAGCTTGTTGCCCGCTCCGCTGGCACGAGCGCAGCACATGACCGATCTGTCTCAGGCAATTCTGTAGCTCCACATTAATTTTGATCGGCTGGCATCGTTTTTTATAGACCAATGGAGATAAAGCAGAAAACGGTATGGTGTCTTATTCACTAGTCTAACCATCAGAGCAGTTCACATAGAATTGTCCGACTTATCGACCAATGCAACCATAATAGCCTTGATTGCACCAATAGGTACCCCAGAGATCTTGTACTCGTTTAATGGAACCAATTTTACCGGTGCTCCTGAAATGGGTGGTGCGTGGGACCGGTTGGCGGGTAGCACGGAGGCTCACAGAATAATATCAAGACAATAATATCTCCCAATATTGTTATCTAGGCAAAAATAGAATGAAGAGGCAAAAGCATTATCAGATTATGTATTAATAGTCGATCCTCAGATTGATAGAACGCGGTTCGTCAAGACATGGAGTAGTGAGAACGAGCCATGCCGGGGACGGTGGCAGGGTGCGCTACGTTGATGTGCGGACGCACACGGTCGTTATGCACTCGTGAGCAAAAATAACCTTTAATAATCGTTTAAGCATTCTATACATTTTTTAAATAGCTAAATAATACACATTTTTTTGGAATTGTATATATTTTCTTGATTTCATACATGGAATAAA
>JAAOEG020187974.1:0-10896 GCA_011763625.2 Papilio bianor | reverse complement strand
AACGCATCTGCAGTTCCTCTGGTATTGCTGATGTCCATGGGCGTCGATGATCACCTCGGTGTTCACACTGCTCGTTTACCCCTTATTTTATAAAAAAAAAAAAGTTGGAGATTCTTTCTATTTCTGTTTCTTCCTCTGTTGATTTAAGGTATGCAACGCATATCCAAATGCGGATGTCTATGGACAGTTGACGCTTCGCTGTTTTGGCGAATTCTAGTGACACCTTTTACAATAAAAAATCTTGAAAGTAATGGGTTTTGTCTACACTCAGTTCGCCTGTACTTTTAAAATTGAAGTTGACGAGTGTGTGAGCTATTTAAGGTGGCCACTCGCTCCTTTGCTACATAAAGCACGCTCTGCACGTTGGCCGAGTGTTGCCGAGTGAAGGCGATTACCAACGTAAAGACAGTACATTTGCATTGCTTGCTATCGCTCGGCGTCGCGCCAACATTTGCGCCAAGCACTTCCACAAGCGCCAACGCCAAAAGCTCATTTGGTGTTTGTCAAGACTCGCCGGCGCTCGCGAACGCTTGCCTCACTTCGGAGCCGTGTTGTTTTTCTTAACAAATCAAAGGCGGTCGCTTGGTAAGTGGTGTCTGCACGTTTGTCCGTGCCTCAGTTCTATTATATTGATTTGCCAAACGTATAGACAGTACCACTTCACTTGTATTAATTTGCTTACACTCGGCGAGCCTCGGCCAACATGTAGCCGGCTTTATATTTATTAACAAATGACCTACATATTGTCTATGAAGGTCGCAACGTAACCATAAAGCGCAAAAATGTGAAAACCATAAACAATGCGCATCGCAAAAACTATTTTATCTGGCTCCATGTTTACTTTATCATTAGCTTATCATATCGGATTAAAAAAACAAAAACTTGATAATCGTATTAGGCCTTCGTTCTTTGCACAGATAAATTGTATTTTTAGGTTATATTCGACGAGACGTTGTAAAATACGAAATTATTTAGACAGAAATAAATGCTAAATAGTAGGTTAAATAATTTTAATGCATCAAACAGAAGACAGGCGTCAAGTGGAAGTCATTTTGTGTACAGTCTAATAACTACATACCGGAGGAGTAGTCTTTACTTGCTATCCACTCTTGAAAGGATGGGAAAAGAAAGTGGATTTGACGGAAGAGAGGACTCATAGAAGAGAGATATATTAACTTTATATGCATTCCCACCGTCAAATAAAGATAGGTAACGCATCTGCAATTCCGTCTACGCTAAACGGTCACTTCTCTGGCCAATTTAAATGGCCGTTTGCTTATTTGTATTAACAGTGGTAGTGCCCGCTTTAAAATCTTCGCACGAACGGGCCGGCTCGCCCGGTGTAATACCACGACCACCCAGAAGACAGGCGTGGAGTGGAAGCAATTCCGCGTTTCGTCTGATGAGTGTGGTGCCGGAGGCCTAATACTAGTCCTCTTCCTCTTCCCACCCCTTTCTTATAAGAGAAGGATAGGAAGACGACTTCACGGAGGAGTGGATGCATAGGAAGAGGAATAATCCTTTCAAGTCTATGGGCAACGGTCAATTCGCTATTTCAGTGATTTTAGGTGACCGCTTGCTCGTTTGCCACCTTGTATTATAAAAAAAAAAATTATAATACTTTATCTTATTAGGTCCTCTTCGACGGAAGAAGAGGAAATGAAGAATTGCTACCTCTTCACGTCTGTCTTCTGTGTGGTCGTGGCACCAGGCGGATCTGTCCATTTGCGCGAAGATGTTAAAGTGGGCTCTACCACTGTTAACTAACTGTATTGTGCGAACGTTTTTGGGCAGTACCATTTAGAGGTTAAATCTGTAAATATTTAGTGACGTAACCGTATCTGTGTTGCACTCTGTCAGTCGAAATCATCCTGTGTTGCCACATTCAATAATTTGTAATGTTTTTTTACAATTTTTATCGATAACGCTAAAATTAGATAAAATTACTCGGCTCCATGATACCTGATAAAAACACAGTTTTTTTTTATACAATAGATACATGTTAAGTGCCGATTAGTGCAAAATTACGTACGTACTTTGACTTTTTTATATTATGAGCAAGCCAAAGTGGCCACCTGAAATCTTTAATTCCACGCCACGAAAAAATAGCAAAGTGACCGCTGCCCATAGACATCCGCAATTGCAGATGCGTTGCCTACTTTTAATCGACGGACAAGGAGACGCATACAAAGGGAATATTTCTCCTTCCTTTGCGTCCCCTCCTCCGTTCTATCGATTTATTGAAATAATTGAAATAAGTAGGAATGAACTGTTAAACTCTTTTAATTTACTTAGGTTTTTTAATTAACTGGCACTGTATACGTTAAGTTGTTGTCGTCAAGTACTTGTTCGGAATATAGTATACTAGCGGCCCGCTCCGTCTTCGCACGGGTATAAATCTGATAAATCTTGTAGGGTTAAGGCTTGCGTTTGTTGCAATGTAAGCGGAAAAAATGTAATGATTTACGACATCACATTAGAAACCTCAAAAATAATAGTATTTCTCCACTATTTAATGGACGTTATACATATAAACCTTCCTCTTCAATCACTCTATCTGTTAAAACCGCATCAAAATCCGTTGTGTAATTTTAAAGATTTAAGCATACATAGGGATATGGGGACAGAGAAAGCGACTTTGTTTTATACTATGTAGTGATTAGTCGAGTACTTTAATCGCTAAAATACTCTTTACTGTCTAAAAATCGTTAACACTGTAATAGTACAGTACACGAGTGTGTTTTACAAGATAAACATCAACGTTTACTAAAGAACTCGACTAAAACGACGTGTTTAGCAGATAAACGAATAGGCAGTGACGCGTGGGGAACGCTACTCGTCGAAAAAATAGAACACAATGGATCGACTAAACTACTTTCTAATCTACTCTACTCACTTGTTTGGATATGTTTGGCTACTATATTGGTTTTAGTTTAGTTCACCTTCAACGTTACATTATTATTGTAAGACTCTTGAAAGACAGTTGCCCAAATATCAATTAATATTTTGCTAAACTTCATGTACAATCCGTCTTACAAGTTACGTTGTCTTATTAACTTCTTCTTCAGACCTTGACCTTTTCCCATTTACTTGGGGTCGGCCTTCCTCGTTTTTATTCTCCAACTAGCTGCCGCCAGCGACTTCGTCCGCGCTTTCTTTTTCTAAAATAATTTTTTTTCTGAAATAAACATAGCCTAAGTTACTCCTTACGACATCAGCTATATGCCAAAATAATTCCCGTCAAAATCGGTCCAGCCAATCCAGAGATTAGCCGCAACAAACAGACCGACAGACAGACAGACAAAAATTGTAAAAAATGTTATTTCGGTGTTAGTACCGCATATAAATTCGTATACATGTAGAAAAAAACGGTTATTTCAATATTATAAACAGACACTCCAATTTTATTATATGTATATATTTGTACAATCTTGCGCTTCGTCAGGTGATAAAAGAGCACTGTTAGGTCGTTTTGGACCTTCGTCAGCCATGTTATCTTATTAACTGATGTAATTAAATATATATATGTATGTATATATATGTATATATATATATATATAATAAAATTTAAAGCTTTCTGATAAACTATTATATATTTTTTGTTTTGTTTTCGGATTTTTAATTTGATTTCTGAACGACTGGGAACATATCAAAGGAAAAACAAAATTGTAGTTTTTATTTAATTCCGAGCATTTTCATATTAATTCACCTTTTAAACCTTCTCTGGACTTTGACAAATAATTCAAGATCAAAATTAGGTAATCGATTCAGCCGTTCACGAGTTTTAGCGAGACTAACGAACGGCAATCCATTTTTATATATGTAGATAGTGAAGTGTGAAGCTTGTTTTAAAAGTGCTTTAAAGATTATTCTTACTACTTTAAATCATCCATCCATCAGCTCACTATACGTCCCCACTGAGGGGCTCGGAGCCTACCCTAAGTTGGTGACTAGGCCTTAGTCAACGCTGGCACAATGCGGGTTGAGTTCACACACATCTTTGAATTTCTTCGCAGATATATGCAGCATCACGATGTTTTCCTTCACCGTAAGAACGTCGGGTAAATGTACATATGACATTCGAAAATCGAAAAACTCATTGGTACATGGCGGGATTCGAACCAGGACGTGCATATTACAAGTCAAGTGCCTTAGCCCCTGAGCCACCGACGCTCTACTTTAAATAATTTACAAATAGATCAGTTGGGTTCTGATTTTATAAATCGATGATCTCGATGAAAGTCACAGATAGAACATAGTCTGGATGAATACATAGACTACATTACATCTTTCTTCGTTGATACATACATTACCCTACCGTATACTGATCAAGAATAAAGGGTCGGTTAAGAAAGTTTGAATATCTCGGAAGATAAAGACGTTAGCTAACTGAAATAAATTATGCATGATAGAAAATTAAATATCCTTAAAATTAAATAGTAAGTAAGACACAACACTAAGTACTAAAATCTAAATAAAAATAAGATTTAATGAACAATACTGTATTATACAAGTTTACGTAAGATATCCTTTTTCGTTTAAGTTTATGTTTTTTAATGAAATATAAATAAATTAGTAATGATATTTTATTTTATTTTAAGAATATTTAATTGTATATCATGCACAATTTATTTCAGTTAGCTAACGTCTTTATCTTCCGAGATATTCAAACTTTCTTAACCGACACTTTATTTTTGCTCACGGTTGTAAGCAGGCCCAGCTGCAGGACAAGCTGGACCTTATTTTGTCTGGAAATAAGTAATTTTTTTTAAACATTTTTTTAAATAACTTGGCAAATATTTGATTTATTTAAATACTATAATAGCTGTCGCCCGCGACTCCGTCCGCGCGTAATTAAAATAAAACTTAGTATCCTATATGTTCTTCGAGACTATTTTCTATAATATATGTGCAAAATTTCAGTAAGATATGTTGAACCATTGCGAAATTATCAAGTAAATAACCAAAAATCCCTCCCGTAACCGCTAGATGACGTTGAAGAAGCTAGATTTTGAGATTTTTGACAAACAATTTTTGAATTTTTCGTAAAAAATATATATTTTTTAAAATAAAAAGTATCCTATGTTACTTCTAATACCTCCAAGAATATGTGTATTATACAAAGTTTCATGATGGTCGGTTGAGTAGTTTTCGCGTGAAAGCGGAACAAACAAACTTACATTCACATTTATAATAGACTAGCTGTCGCCCGCGACTTCGTTCGCGCTTTTTTTTTCTAAAATAAATGATTTTTTCTTAATTAATAGTAGCCTAAGTTACTCCTTATCAAACAGACAAAAATTGTAAAAAATGCTATTTTGGTGTATGTACCATATATATATTCATATACATGTCGTAAGAATTTAATATTACAGACACACCAATTTTATTATATATATATATATATATATATATTATTCACGAGCTTCATAAATCGTATCTATTTATAATCTGTTAAATATTAATGAATCTTTTATTATTCTGTATTTGTCTTTATAAGACTATTTTTGTGACTTAAATATGTTTTGAATACGAATACACTTTGAGGCGTAGTACGCCGTGACGTTAGGTGTATGAATGTTAATCTTAATTAATACAGCCGTGAGCAAAAATAAAGGCTCGGTTAAACATTTTGAATATCTCGGAAGATAAAAACGCTAGCTAGGTGAAATAAATTGTACATGGTAGACAAATAAATATCCTTAAAATAAAATAAAATTTGTTTTTTAATTTATTTACATATATTTCATTAAAAAAACATAAACTTAAACGAAAAAGGATATCTTACGTAAACTTGGATAATACAGTATTTTTGATTAAATTTTATTTTTATTAACATAGTGTTGCCACTAAGTACGTAGTTTTTTGTTATTTACCTACATATTTACTCCGTATTTTCTCGATTGTTTAACATATCTTATTGAGAAATATTATATACAATATATATATATATATATATATATATATATATATATATATATATATATATATATAATTGTAAAATTATAGAACATAGCCTGGATTAAGAAATTAGATACTAAGTTTTATTATAATTCAGCGCGGACGGAGTCGCGGGCGACAGCTAGTACATTTATATAAGTGAGCACATCCTGTAGTTTTTGTTGATATAAAAAAGGCCACTTCTAATTTATAATGACTACGTAACACTATTTATGGTACACGCAATTTGTGTATTAGTGTAGGGTGACACTGTTTCTTGTATCTGTGGGACATTCCTTTTCCTTTACAGTGTGCAATTATATATTTATTGTTCTGAATGCGCTGCAGTGTCCGACGAGACAAGGATAGTCAAACACTTACCTTTGTGTCTGACTTGTCACACCTTAAAGAGGCATTTACAACTTCGAAGACTTGACGTGGGCAAGCGCTCTTAGGCTAAACCTCGTTTAAGAGTAACTAAACTTGGAGCTTCCGTTATTACCGGATTGTGAGACCGCTGAGCTCTTAGATCGCTTTGGTGGACGCACCATGGAAAGAAATGGGCTCAAGGGTCCCCGAAATGGGACCTCGGCTTGGGCTGTCACTCCGCGTTTAGCATTCCGATTCAAGAGTGCCCGAGAGGGCTGTGCCTCGGCTTGATCGGTTGCTGTTATTTGAACAAACACTTATCACTCCCTTCTGGATAAAGCTACAATGTTGAAATTTTTGATATAAATAAATATTCCGTTACTTGTTGTTAAGCCAGAATATTTGATAATTATAAAATATAGTTTAGAAATTATCGGTAAATGAAATATTCAATTTTATTACGCATCAATGCATTAAACATGCATCATAATTCTATGAGTCCACTTCACTTTGCACTTCTATGAGTCCTACAAACTCTGAATTTTAAAAGTAGTCAGCGTGATATCTATAAATGTTGGAATCGAACAAAAATCTTCAAAATTAATATTTTTTTTTTATGAGGCGGCAACAAGAAAACTAGCGAAGCGACTACTTAGTCAGTCGCAATTGGAGCTTTTGTCCATTTTTAATTGGGGAAGACATAAAAAAGTAAATTTCACCCTAAATTTTTTTTTTATATTACAAGGTGGCAAACGAGCAAGCGGCCATCTGACATCGCTGAAATAGCGAAGTGACCGCTGCCCATAGGCATCTGCAATTGTCGAGAAGTTGCCTACCTTTAATCGACGGAGGGGGAGACGCACTGAAAGAAGATATTTCCTCATTCTATGCGTATCCTAACCTGTCAAGTCCACTTACCCTTCCCATTCTTTCCTTGTAAGAAAAGGGTGGGAAGGGAAAGAACACTAAAATCAGGCCTCCGGCACCACACTCATCAGACGAAACGTTGAACAGCTTCCACTTCACGCCTGTCTTCTGTGTGGTCGTGGTATTATACCGGGTGAGCCCATTCGTGCGATGATGTTAAAGCGGGCTCTACCACTGTTAAACCACCGTACCATCTGCATCCTCCGTCTCAAATCTAATTCCCCTTCTCATTCATTCTTTATATGAGAAGGGTGGGAAGGGAGAGAGGATTAAAATTAGGCCTTAAGTACACACGCTCATCAAACTATTCTCTGACTGTTTTCTATGTGGTCCTGGTGTATGGTAGTTGTTTTTGGAGTCTACAAACATTGCTTCGACTGTTAGCAATGTTGTTTTTTCAATTCTGCGCCGACGAAGTCGGGAGCGACCGCTTGTCTTGGATTTTGTACCATACTAGCTGTCGGCTGCGAATCCGTCCGCACATTCTTTTTCTAAAATAAAAGTAGCCTAATTTACTTCTTATTACATCAGCTACCTGCCAATAAAAGTCCCGTCAACGGTCCAGCCATTACAGAAACGGCCGGAACAGACAGGCAGACAAAAATTTAAAAAATATATATTTTAGTTTATGTACCGTATTTATATTCATATACATGTAGTAAAACACGGTTATTTCAATATTACCAATGTAGATATCTATTTTGCCATCGCATTTGTAAATATATTCCGTAAAATTTGGTTATCATATTAACCCTAGTGTAAACAGACAGAATTCAATACCGAGGTCGAGTATAGATGCATAATAAAAAATTCGCCAAAAGACGCGTAATTATATTCAAGGTGTATTTAAGTATATAAGGTTTTTATACATATGTACGTACATCATACAAATATTAATGGCTCCAAGGTAAACTAACATACGATTGAAATGCAACATTTTTATAATGTAAAGTGGCAAAACAAAGCAGCCTTCTGAAAACGCTGAAACAGAGAAGTGACTGTCCATAGACATCCGCAATTTCAGATGCGTTGCCAACCTTTAATCGTCGGAGGACACGCACTGATTGAGAATATTTCCTCTTCCTATGCAGCCCCTTCTCCGTAAAATCTACTTCCCTATGGAAGGAGGAGGAATATGAAAGATATTAGTCCTCCGTACGTCGTCGTCCAGCATCCATGCTCAGAACCTCACCTACTTTCGTCTTGTATCTAGACGCAATAACGATGTGTCTACGCGGTTGGTGGTGCAGGGAAAGTGGAAGGCACAAGGGAGATCGCCCATGAGGTGGACAGATGTCCATAAAAAGCAACTGTTGTTTAAGAGTGAAGGCGTCTCGCAAAACGGGTCACGACGTCACGAAGACCACGACTAGGCTGAAAAGACAGGCGATTGAGAAGGGAAAGTCCTCCGGAACGCACACTCATCAGACGAAACGTAAAGTAATTCCGTACTTCCACTTACCTGTCTACTGTGTGCTGACTAATTCGTGAAAATGATGTTGTTGGCGTCAAATTAGAAATGTTAATACAATTAATTACCACATCTATGTATAAATATCTATGTATATACATATATATTATATAAAAGAAAGTCGTGTTGGTTACACTATTTATAACTCAAGAACGGGTGTACCGATTTGGCTAAAAATTTGTGGAGAGGTAGCTTAGAACCAGGAGACGGACATGGGATACTTTTTTAAACTATTTTCTACGGTTTCGTCAAAAAAATATAAAGTCAGTTACTATAAAACGTGGTATTACAAAAACGCATCTGACGGAATAACAAAACACAAATGACAGCTAAACGTAATGTTTTATATGATTAAGTAGATATAAAACAAAGGTTGCAGTAACACAGAAAAATGTTACGTTCCCGAGGGATATACAGTTTCTCTTATTTACATATTTACTTAATAAGTCCGCAACGGATTAACATATCTTATTGAAAGTTTTACAGTTATAGATCGTAGTCTGGAATAACACATAGGATATTAAGTTTCAGACAGACAGACAGCTAGTATTAAATAAAGTTTAAATCATAAAACTGTGGCTTACGACAGCATATATAGAAATCTTTAAATGTCTTTTCCGGTACCTTAAAGTTTAGTTTTTTTTTATCTTTTTTATGAAAATAAAGTTCGATTATGACGGGAATTTTATTGGCAGGTAATGTAATAAGGAGTAACTTAGGCAAATTTTAGAAAAAGAACGCGCGTACGGAGTCGCGTGCAGGCTATATAAAACCATAGATAACAGGTCGTGTTCATAATCTGTTTGTAAGTTTTAATCTTTGAAAAAATATGTCGCAAGATTTCAAGACATCTCTCGTTTTTATCTCGCCTATAAAACTGCGAATGACACTTATCATACACAAAGTTTTTATTTACAGTTCCGAAGGTCAGTTTATTATCTTACAGAGCCGTGATAATTGTAGGGTCAAGCAATAAAGCTTGTTTTTTAATTCACTCAATTCAGTCAGTAATAAATCATATTACGCTAATAAATGATCGACAGCAAACTTCAAACGCCATTTTTTATAGACAACTTACTGTATCCGGGTTTAGTTAACATGGCAACACTGTTATGGCAAAGATTAATAAGCAGACTTACCTTCGCTTGCACAATTATATAATAATATTAGCTTATTTTAATTTACGTGTACAATGCTTAAAATTTAAATAATTCAAATCATTGTCTAACATTTTTTCCGTTAGAACAAACGTACCTCTTTTTTTCAGCTTTATACATACTACTGTGATCTTGGGTTGGCGCGACAGTTCTTTGGGATTCATTCCACGAAAGGAGCATACCCATTAAACCCTTCTGTAGCTCCTATGCACCATCTTCGCTTTCGTCCGTGACCAAAGAACAAATGTTCCTGTGCAACCTAATATTGCGTTCGGGTTTATTTAACATGGCAACACTGTTGCAAAGATTAATATACAGACTTGCCGTATCCGAATCAATGTTTTTTAAGAGTCCTTTGCGTGAAAGTTAAAGAAAAATCACTTAATGATTTTTTTCGTCGGTCACGAAGGCCTCCTGAAGGTGACAAATCATTGGAACCATTGGTGCTACAAATCATTGGAACACCAATTACCCTATAGTTAAAATACAGATCTTAAGACTTACTTTATCAGACCTGGTAGGCATAATTTTGATTATTCACTAGCGCCTCCTGTCTTTGTTAAAGGTGTCAAAGATTCTTGTACCGTAGCTGTCTTTTTTTTTCTTTTATGTCACTTCCTATGGAGTAGGTTTGACAGAACTTTGATAGTAGCGCATTTCTTAGGGCGCTGTATCTTTATCGATAACTCGGTAGTCCACCGTAATACCACGACCACACAGAAGACCACACAGTGGAAGTAATTCCGCGCTTCGTCTAATGAGAGTGCGTGTCGGAGGCCTAGTTTTAGTCCGTTTTCCTTTTCCACCAATTTCTTATAAGGTTAGGATGGGAATACGCATAGGAAGGGGAAATATTCTCTATCTGTGCGTCTCCTCCTTTGTCGACTAAAGTTATCTACAATTGCGGATGCCTATGGGCAGCGGCCGCTTGCTCTTTTACCAACTTATACCATATAAAGAACCTTCAAACATCTATCCATTCAGGTATCTGGCGACCGCTAGTTGCTTATTAAAGGAGAATCTTGGTAGAGA
>JAAOEG020187867.1:0-10898 GCA_011763625.2 Papilio bianor | reverse complement strand
AGAGCCGCCAGGCTTACGCGCAGGACGCAGGATTGCCCGCCACTGAGGGCGTGCTCTCCCACATCCCGTCCAGCGACTACGACCCAAATAGGTCGCGCCACAACGGCATCGCACTCGAGTCTCATCATACCCTTCGTAAATAGAAGGGCAGGTTCTGGTCACCGGGCCACAAGGGCCACCCTCTGGTTCCTCTTAGCTTCACAGTGGGCAGCAACCACGGTTACTAGAGCCCCACCGCCACGACAAGGTGGGAACCGTTGGTGGGGATCGTGATGCAACCTGCACATATCGGAGAAGAAATTCAAAGATGTGTGTGAAGTCAACCAACCCGCATTGGTCCGACGTTGACTAAGGCCTAATCACCCCTAACTTAGGGTATGCTCCGAGCCCCTCAGTGAGGACGTACAGTGAGCTGATGATGAATGTTTGGATGGATGGATGGTTGTTTGTTAGAGGTTGTCGGCTAAACTGCTGAACTGATCTCGATGAAATTTGGCAAAGATGTAGTGTATAGTCTGGAAGAACACATAGACTACTTTTGATCCTGGAATAGTACAGTTCCCGAGGGATACGTAGTTTATTGTTATTTACATATTTACTCGATAATTCAGCAACTGTTCAACATACCTTACTGTCATTTAGCACAGATATATTATAGAACATTGTATGGAGTGACATAAGTTTTGTTTTTATTCCACATGGACGGAGTCGCTAGCGACAGCTAGTGTAAGTATATTTGTATTGCTTTAAAGCGACTTAAAAAACGCCCGTGCAATTGCGGGATAACTTCAATACATTGTAAGTAGCGTCAAGATTGAACCAAGTTGCTTGCACGTCAACTTGTAAATTACTAACCCATTACCTGACATCGCAAGATGAATTTTAATATCAAAATTATTGAGTAAATACTTTGAAGTTAAATTAATTATGTATGTCCAAAGTAGACCCTGTTTTATATTCAGATAATACTAAAAATTTATAAAACGAATAATTTTCGGTATTATTTTTAATTCTACAAGCCAACATAATAGTTAAGATAGTTCCTTTTTCATACTATTTAGGGTCCGTTCATACATAGAATAGAGAGCAGAGCAGCGTAGGTTTTTACGAGTTTGATGATACTCAGCAATGATGCGATATTACTTTTGAAGATTATATTTCCTTGTGTACGAAGGAGCTAAAGGCTGGGACTATCGCTAGTCGTAAAGAGACAAAATTAACTAGATCCATTAAAACGGAATTAGTTAGCTTTCTAATTTGCAGAGAAAAATAACTTACTCCGTTTTACTCGACAAAATCTTAACGTCCCATCTCTACGTAGAGAATCCACGATTAATATAAGAAACTAAGATTAAATTTCGTAACTTTGTTATTGTTTTTGTTAGGAAATTAATTAATTTTACAATTTTATCAATCTATACATATAATAAAATTAGAGTGTCTGTTTGTTATATTGAAATAACCGTTTTTTACTACATGTATATGAATATATATACGGTACATACACCAAAATAACATTTTTTATATTTTTTGTCGGTCTGTCTGTCTGTCGGTCTGTTTGTTCCGGCTAATCTCTGAAATAGCTGGACCGATTTTGGTCGAAGGATTTGGTCGAAATTTAACATAGATATAAAACATAGTCTGTAAGAACACAAAGGCTACAATTTTAATTCCGCCTGGATGGAGTCGCGGGTGACAGCTAGTCGATCATAAAGTTATTGAGACGTGTTTAATGTCTAGATCTAGGTCAAATAAAAGTACTTATGAAAATTCTAATATCTTATCTTCTAATAATACTTTGTCGTTGAAACTTTTGTTATTGTTTATTTGTTTTTCACTTACGATTTTGTCGGCACGTAATTAAAAGACATCGTAGTATTGCTGATTGTTGATTTCTAAAAATAATTATAATATTATTAGCAAATTGTCAATCATACTTAACCACAGACAAAATTACGTTTACTTGTCATTTGCGTTTTTTTAATTCATTTTAGACGCAATTTTTTTTATTACAAGCTAGCAAACGAGCAAGCGGCCACCTAAAATTGCTGAAATAGTGAAGTGACTTTAGACAACCGTAATTGCAGATGCGTTGCCTACCCCCAATCTACGGAGGATGAGACGCATTGAAAAATAATATTTCCCCTTCCTATGCGTCCTCTCCTCCATGAAATATAGTTCCCTTCCCCATCCTTTTCTTACAAGAAAAGGGTGAGAAGTTGCCTCGCTTACAATGCGACTAAGAAAATTATAGTACGTCGTACCAGGTGCCTTGTACAGATTTAACATGTAAAAAATAGAAAAATAACTGCCACTTCGAATGTGTTAATATACTCCTATTTAAATGGAAGTTTCTAAATGCCTGAAATGCATTTAAATGAGAGAATCACATTAGCCGATCACATGAGCCGTGTGCAAAAATAAAGGGTCGGTTAAGAAAGTTTGAATATCTCGGAAGATAAAGACGCAAGCTAACTGAAAGAAATTGTGCATGATAGACAATTAAATATCATTAAAATAAAATCAAATAATCTTATTAAAATATATATTTTTCTTTAGTACTAGTACTAACATCGAAAAAAATTATTTAAATTTAATGAAAAACACTGCATTATCCAAGTTTACGTAAGACATCCTTATTCGTTTAAGTTTATGTTTTTTTTAATGAAATAAAGATAAATTCATAAGAATGTTATGTTTTACTTCAAGGATAGTTAATTGTCTATCATGCACAATTTATTTCAGTTAGCTAGCGTCTTTATCTTCCGAGATATTTTAACTTTCTTAACTGACCCTTTACTATTCCTCACAGCTGTATTTTAATTTGTGCAGACGTCTGCACGTTTCGAAAGTTAACATCATCTCCATCGATTACTTTATTCTTCCATAAAAAGTTAATGAATTTCTTTTTTATTCAAAGTTAAAATATCAACAAGTCTTAACGTCTTATGAACGTAAGTACACTTGCAGCTTGTGTTAAGTATCATTGACGTCTGGGATTTTGCGAATTGAGACAAATGTTCAAAGGTACTCTACAAACATCTACAAAGAAATGTTATACTCCAAGAATATTTAGTTGTCAGAATAATTACTAAAATGTAGGGGAACTACTACATACTTATAGAACACTTCACATCCTTCCACTAACATCCATCCATATCCATAACACTAACGGTAATAAGTCCTCTTCTCAATTATCGAAACAGTAATAAAACTTCCGAGTAATTGGCAGAAACATACAGTTTATTAAAAGCAAATGTAAGAATAGAACATACAACATAGAACGCAGTTACAGTAAAAAAACGCGGGGTAAAAAGGTCTTATAAAATTACGTTGACATTAGAAACGTAAACGTAATGTCATGAAAAAACGTACGTCGGGAAACTATAACACTAACATATATAAATATCTCACGCACGTAGACGTGCATAACGAATGGTAGAGGGCACACTCAACGTCTTGGTTTAGTTACCTCTGTTTTGCCGATTCAAACTGAAAAACTACTGCCACAAAAATATCAACAGGTTTCTTAATAAGGTAGCTTATATCCTAGCCATATTGTTACTTAATCCGCTAGCGCAGAGACCTAAAATGGTGTTAATATAAACATATATATAAATGCACAAGCACATACAATGTAAACGTACACGTTAACAAACAATGAACACAAGATGGAAGATGAAAAACAAGGATGGCGAGGGCACAGCATAGGAAGGAACTTAAACGTGACTGGGTCTAAAACAACTCAGATAAAAGTGTCACCGCGGCCGAAACGGATTCCATTATATCATTTTTTATAAGAGAACAAATGAACGTCGGAAACACAAAGGTGCACATCGAAGCCCATGGGCACCTACAATACCAGAGGAACTGATAATGCGTTGCCGGCCTTTGTGAGATATGCTCGCTTATTGAAGAACCCTAAGTCGTATTGGTTTTTAATAACCGCCGAGTATAGACCATTCCACAACGCGGCTTTGCGGGGCAAGAATTTCCGCGAAAACCACACGGTTGCAGATTGCCAGCCATCGAGATGGTGTGGACAGTAACTGGCTGTCTGTTGTGTCGTCCAATGACGGAACTCGGCGACGGGAATCGTTCTAAATAACTCTTCGGAATACTCCCTATGGTAAATGCAACAAAATTTTCAGAGAGAACTGACGTCTCTCCGCACAGCCAGATAATATAGCCGATTGGTTAGCAAGATCGACGATTCCAGTCGCTCTCCATTGTATGCGGTCAAATGGAAGAAGCTGATATTGTAGTGCTCCCCCACCCAGAGGTGCGAGCAATATTCCATGTGGGACTTATCCAATTTATTCAGTTGTAGGCTGTAGCCGGCCGGAAATAATGCTTCACCCTACTGAGCAAACCCAGCTTTGTTGACGCCAGCTTTGCTTTGTCTTCCAAATGACCGCGAAACTGAACGACACAATAACAGTTCCTTAACCAGTATCAGAATTCTCAACGCCGAGAATTCTGATACTGGTTAAGGAAACCGGGAGGCGTTCTATTTATAAATAATACAATTTAAAGAAGAGCGTTTTTTCTTTATAAGGCATTCATCATTATTTCGTTACCATTAATTGCATTTCGTGGTAGAATTTTTTTTTTTCAAGTCATTTTTCTTAAATTTTTATGGTTTTACATAAAATCTCCTCTTAAATTAATTAACTTTGTTACATTATACAAAGTACAAATGAACATGATAAACTTTTAATTGTAATAGTTGTCTGAAAAGCAATCAATTATCCTTGACTAACGCTCAGACAAGTTGCTGACGAAGATAAAATCCAACTCGACAAAATAGAGGAATAAAAAATAAATGAAGTTTACATCATTAAAGATAAGAGTTTGGTTATTTTTAAGCTATCGACAGAATTGACCTCATTTCCAAAGGTGTAGTTAAACACGGATATCCAAGCAAAATTGATTATGATACGGCTATAACTCACGTTTAATAGGCACCGACTAGTTTCGAACCTATCGGGGGTCCATCTTCAGGGCGAGTGCTTATTGCGTTTTATTCGCGGTCGCGTCGCTTCTCAGTGCGTGACTAGTCAGTGCCGATACCGGAATATTCAAGTGAAAGAATCAATTTGTAGTAATGTCTCGAGAAAGTTTAAATAATTTAATATTTGATATTTGATATTTGCCGTTGAGACGTAATTCCATTGTGACGGTCTATAGCATAAGCATCTGAAAGGATTCTGAAGGTCATTCGATTCGTCGTATTCCCTGGAACGTCGTAGCGTATACATTGTCTCAAAATATAAACAATGGTAGTGAAACGTTAAATTATAAAAAAAAGTGCTGAAAAAAAAGATTTCAAATATCACTCTATAGAACTTTGTTTTCAGCGCTTAACGGTTTTGGTGTTTCTGAATATAAGAAATGCATTTAGTTGGGATTTTTGTTTTTTTTTTTTTATTAATATTACGTTATTTACCTAGTACATATGTATAAAATTCGATGTTAGAAAAATTTGTTTAGTAACGATTAGGTCCGGTTTTTCTACCCAAAATATAATCGAACTTAGAACTTAGTGTCTTAGTACCTCACAAGAATTACGTAGAGAATATCTACGCAGTTCAATTTCTTAGAATAATAAAGACTTCTTTTACTATATTGTATACATTATAAGTAAATATAATAATTTATAAAAATAGGTCATGCAAATTTTCGATCCGAGGATATTCCTTTGGGAGTTCACTCTAATGCTTTCTGATGAGGTTCTCTACGACTTTTCCAAGGAACTGTATTTTTTTTTATTTGATACTGTATTTACTTCAATAAGAACAAAGGTAGAGCCCGCGTTAATATCTTTTCATGTATAGACGGGCTCGTCCACTTCAATACCAGGACCAGGAAGATAGGCGTCAAGTGGAAGCAGTTCCGCGTTTCGTCTGATGAGTGTGCGTTCTGGAGGCCTAATATAAGTCCTCTTCCCCTTTCCACCCTTTTATAAAGAAAGATTGGGAATGGAATGTAGACTTGACGGAGTTGGGGACGCATAGGAAGAGAAAATTATCTCTTTCAATGCGTCTCCTTGGTCGTTGATTACAGGTAGGCAACGCACCTGTAATTGCGGATATCTATGGGCAGCGGTCACTTCGCTATTCCAGCGATTTCATGTGGCCGTGTGCTCGTTTGTCACCTTGAAATATAAAAAAAAAAACAAGTATCTCTATAGAATTCCTAATTATATCCTAATACTTTTTTTTTTACTTATACAAAGGAGCAAAGCGGCCTGAATTCGCCGAAATAGCGTAGCAATCGATGCCCATAGATATCACCAATTGCAGATGCGTTGCCTACTTTTAATTATTTAAAGACGCGCTGTAGGAAATATTTTCTCATATAATGCGTTCTCTTTTCCGTCAAGTCCACTTTATTCACGGAATGCCATTTAAAGCAACATTCTTTTTTATTATCTATAATAAAATTGGAGTGTCTGTTTGAAATAACCGTTTTTCCTACATGTATATTAATATATATACAGTACATACCCCAAAATATCATTTTTACAATTTTTGTCTGTCTGTCTGTCTGTCTCTTTGTTCCAGCTAATCTCTGAAATGGCTGGACCGATTTTGACGAGACTTTTATTGGCAGGTAGCTGATCTAATAAAGAGTAACTTAGGCTACGTTTATTTTAGAAAAAAAACTTTTATTTTAGAAAAAGAACGCGCGGACTGAGTCGCGGGCGTCCGCTAGTGTATAATCCTTTCCTATTAACATTGTGTATATTTTCTATTAGATAATGGTTGTACCGTTAGTAAGGCTTTAATTTTATATCCATCAAATGATTGGAATTGAAGCCATAACAAACATCAAACATGCAAATACAAAAGAATGCTGTGCGTTGCGAAGCCTGAAGAGATCATTGGATTTATTTATTTATAACGTTAATATACTAATCTTAATTATGAACTATGTATGTTTAAATTAAATCGAATATATAGACTTAAATGAAAAACGTAACTAGATAAAGTGTATTTGCTCTGAAGCGAATCCATAAAGTTCGAAAAATGTTTAGCTAAAAATGCTAAAAATGCTTAGCCCGTAGACAGTGTAACATTATATTAGCAATTTCGCTAGTAGTATCGACAAAATGTGTCAAAATGTGTAGAATAATTACGTGACATATCGAAAATATTTCAGTTCCATACATATTTGAAATTCGTGAATTCGAACGTGCATTGTCTAGGAGGGTTTGTTACTTAATTTTTAATATGCATTTTATTTGATACTCCTGGCGATATCGCTAATCTAAAATCACCGAGTACTTAATAATGCGAAAAACCTTGTAAAGTAATACTGAGAAAAAAGTACTAAAATAATATTGGCTTTTATTCGCAATTTTGGCGCGTGGAATTTAAATTAAACTTAATAAGAAGCTTATGTATTCTTCCAGACTATGTTCTATATTTATTCCAAATTTTAACGAATTTCATGCACTTTCTTTGTTTTTTTTTATGAAAGAAGGGGGCAAACGAGCAGTGTGAACACCGAGATGATTATCGACGCCTTGTACATCCGCAATACCAGAGGAACTGTAGATGCGTTGCCTGCCTTTGTGAAGGTGACACGCTCGCTACTTGAAGGACCCTAAGTCGTAACGGTTCGGAAACACCGCTGACTTGATTGATTTATCTATACACTAGCTGTCGCCCGCGACTCCGTCCGCGCGTACTTTTTCTAAAATAAAAGTAGCCTAAGTTACTCCTTATTACATCAGGAAGCTGCCAATAAAAGTCCCGTCAAAATCGGTCCAGCCATTTCTGAGATTAGCTGGAACAAACAGACAGACAGACAGACAAAAATTGTAAAAATTGTTATTTTGGTATTTGTACCGTATATATATTCATATACACGTAGCAAGAACCGGTTATTTCTATATTACAAACAGACACTCCAATTTTATTATATGTATAGATATAACAAAATGGAGTGTCTGTCTGTTTGTTCCGGCTAATCTTTGAAATGGCTGGTCCGATTTTGACGGGACTTTTATTGGCAGGTAGCTGATGTAATAAAGAGTAAATTAGGCTACTTTTGTTTTGAAACAATGTCTAATCATAGTCTGCAAGGACACAAAGGCTGCTTAACCTGTTTATTAATTCCGCGCAGCGTCGCGATCAAAAACTAGTTATAAAACAAGTGTTTCTAAAGTTTATTAGACCGTTAAAAGATATTAAAATTTATATTTATAAACGCTAACTCTCAACTCGCAGCTCTTCATAGATATCGTTATAATTAAACGGAAGTTAGAACTTCGGCGTGAAAACCTTTTCTATAAACTTCGACGGTGCAACTCCGAAGTTCTGGTGTTGGCATAAAATTTATTAACAATGAAAATGTTCCGTGCTGAAAATATCTGTGCCAAATTTCAATAAGATATGTTGAGCTGTTGCAGAGTTATCGAGTGTACATGTATCCCACGGAAACCGGAAATGATTCCGGGATCAAACTATATTCTTTCAGACTATCCTCTACGTCGATGCCAAATTTCATCGAGATACGTTCAGCTGTTTAGGAGACAAACTCTTACAAACATCCATCCAACTAAAATTACGTACAGGTATACCAGCATTTATCCGGTTTTCATCTTCCTAGCTTAGACTCTTTTTCCTCTAGGTCTGTTATTAATCTGTTATAATCTTAGGCTACAAATGTCAATAATTATTTGAGAGAGATTTCCTATTCACGCACGCCCGTGTTCTCTATGCAAGAACTGATCTCATTAGTTATCAAGACTTATGTTGGGCGATAGTCCTTACTTTTCCTAATCTATACATATAATAAAATTGGAGTGTCTGTTTGTAATATTGAAATAACTGTTTTTACTATAATACATGTATATAAATATGTATACGGTACATACACCAAAACATTTTTTTTTTCAATTTTTGTCTGTCTGTGTCTGTCTGTCTGTCTGTCTGTCTGTTTGTTCCGGCTAATCTCTGAAATGGCTAGCCCGATTTTGACGGGACTTTTATTGGCAGGTAGCTGATGTAACAAGGAGTAACTTAGGCTACTTTTATTTTATAAAAATATCGCGCGGACGGAGTCGCGGGCGACAGCTAGTCGCCAATATATTCCTTAACAGTGTTAGAGCCCGCTTTAACATCTTCGCACCGAAGTCGGTTCGCCCGGTGTAATACCACGACCACACCGAAGATAGGCGTGAAGTGGAAGTAATTTTGCGTTTCGTCTGATAAGTGTGGTGCCGGGGGCCTAATTATAATCCTTTTCCCCTTCCCAGACTTTACTTATAAGGAAACAATGGGAAGTGAAAATGGATTTGGCAGAGGAGGAGACGCGTAGGAAAGGGGAATATTATCTTTTTCGTGTGTCTCCTTCGGTGTCGTTTAAAGGTAGGTAACACATCTGTAATAACGGATGTCTATAGGCAGCGGGCGCTTCGCTATTTTAGCGAATTCAGGTGACTTACTTGTTTACCACCTTATAATAAAAAAAATGTTATTTAACGATTAAGTTATCTGCTAATGAAACTGCGTATTAACATACAAATATGAAATAACATACAATAAATTCGTAGCGCTACGAGTCTACGCGTCTACGAAAAGTAACTTCTGTATAATTACTCCTACGAAAGACATCGTAAAAGTTTTCGCAATAAAACTGAATAACTTGTCTGTCGATTGGATTCATTAAGTGTAAGAATTTTTGTAGACAATTTTACGTATTAACAAGTTTATTTAGGTGTTTCCCGTTGGACCGATCGTATCGAAAAACAGACCCAATGGGAAAAATCCCCATTAGATTGATACAGCCGGAAACACCCGTTTATTTTTTCATGACATAATTTTTTTTAATATAAAATATTGTTGTCGTTAGTTTAGTAACTAATGATACATTTTACTGTTAAAATAGTTGATTTATTTTAAAAAATCCACTTATTACAATAGTAAATATCCATGGCTGTTCTGAGATTGCGTTTTCTTACATTAACAATAAGAAAAAAATATTAACCTCTACCATAATTCCAATAGTCATATCGGTGACTGATAGCGAAGACCTTCGACCATCTTAAGAAGCTCACGCTAAGCAGTTGGATTAAGGGCCTGATACAAAAGGCAGTCATTTTAGAAACCGCGCGCATTGTGAGGTTCCTTTCTTTGCAGCCCTAATCACTGGTTCCTTCAGTCATGGGATTCAGCATCCAATAATATTTTTTTAGAATATATTATATAAAAAATATATAAATAAATAAATGTGATTGTAAAAAGAGATAAATCTTTGTAAATAAATGTGTTTATTTCTGACCAAATTCAGGTTCTTAATGACTTTGTTTACATGAATTAAACGTTGCTGAAGCGACTTATGTTGGAATTTTCAGTTCGTCTCCAGCCGTCGACAATGACACTCGTGTCGTGCGTATTCATAATATATTAAGTGCGTGACAAATAGTAATTATATATTATATTTCAAATTTTTAATATACTTTACTTAAAGTGTAAATATGGAAAAGTGTTGAATATATTTGTAAGTATTCTGTTTTTTTTTTCCTTTAAAATCTGAATAATATTACAAATGCGAAAGTTTAGATGGATGGATGTTTGTTACAGTTTGTAGCCTAAACGGCTAAACAGATCAAGATGAAATTTGGCATAATTGTAGAGGATATTCTGGAAGAACAAATAGACTACTTTTAATACCGAAAATATTAAGGTTCCAGATACGTGGTTTTTCTTATTTACTCGATAATTCCTCAACGGCTTAACATATGTTACTGACATTTTGCACAGATATAGAATATAGTCCGGAATAACACTTAGGATACTACGTTTTATTTTAAGTACTCGCGGACGGAGTCGCGGGCGATAGCTAGTGATTTTGATCAACAACTTTAGATAAATCTTTCGTGATTA
>JAAOEG020185197.1:0-10939 GCA_011763625.2 Papilio bianor | reverse complement strand
GCTATGGGGCGCTGGCCATGGTTGGCGCCATTATCAGAGTGGCAGGATGCCCCTGCCTGCGGGGGCGCTGAACAGACATCCACCGCTTGGATGGCTGGGATGGGGCATGGAGATGCCGCTAAGAGGCGCTGGAAATGACTTGCGCCAATGAAAGAGTTGCAAGATACCCCTGCCTGCGGCGGCGCCGAAGTGACGCCCGCCGCTTGGATGGCGGGGATGGAACCTGGAGACTCAGCGACGGTGGCACCTATAAGAACCCCTGCCTGCGAGGACGCCGTAATGGCGTCGCCCACTTGGATGGCAGGGTGGGCACCCATTGCCGCTGTGTCCAGAAGGGCAACGTCGTCGCGCTCCTTGGAGCGCAACAACGACGCAGGTTTGCAAGACTGTACGTAATTTAGATCCGATGAACAAAATGCAGGTAGCGTGGAATCCTGGACAGTCAAAGAGATAGACCGGTTGCCATGGTTGATTCCACAGCTAGAGCCGGTCCTGATTGCGGCCAGCTCTGCCTGCATCCTTTTCAAGGACGCCAATTTCTCCGCGGCTATAATTTTAGAAATTAACTCTCTCTCTATGGCCGCAATGCGCTCTGCGGCTTCCTGTTCGACTAGTCGCCTTGCGTGCTCGGCTTTAATAGCAAGCCTTTTGGCTTCTCGCACAGATGAGGAACGAGCCGCTGCCGTAGAGTGAGAGTGGGCAAACATAATTAATTAAATAAAATATAAGAAAGGCCTTACCTATTTAACTTCTGACACCAAATGAAAAGGATGGAAAAGCCGCCGCGGAGATTTCGATGTAATTTGGAATAAACTGAATAACTAATTTAAAAGAGAACATAAATACTTAAATTGAAAATTGAAATTTTGAAAATAAAAGACAGTCTAATCAACTATTGCGCAACACTATTTTAATGCAACTGAATATGTTTTATAAAGAATATAAAAATATGAACAGTTCTAAATTTAAAAATGGTATGAAGAAAAATAAGTATATACAAAAACCTCTTTGGTTAAATGCGTCGGCAACACAGGCATTTCAGTTACGTTTATATTTAATTATGAAATAATTATTTAAAAAAATATTTCATTGACCCCGTCACATCTAACTTGAGTAGGCTCCAAACGCCCTGGTTAGGATAAATATGTGCTGGGAATGGATAAGGTGAACTGTACGAACGGGAGGTATACCTACACCGGTGGAGGTACACGTACCAGGCCTAGGAAGTAATGGATGGATCACATGGAAGATGACAAGATTAATATGGGAGAGAAAGGCGAATTTTACTTTACATGTTTTTATTGTATGATATTATTAACAGATCTTTGGCACAATTCCTTTGTTCAAATTTCAAAACTAATATTCAAATAGCCATTTCGTGACATTAAAGAACGTTAGTTTTTTTTAATTTGAATTAATGTAAAAACCTATTACTGGCCTCTCTGTAATTTGTATCCTATATGTATTTTTGGTCTATAATACGCTGTTGTTTTTTCTTTTAATAAATACATATATAAATAAATATGTTACGCGCACAAACTCGGGGAAAAAGCTTGTATGCTACAAGATTAAGTAAAAGTAATTGGAAACCAAAATGTAAGTATTAGGAAAGAAATAAAAACTAATTAAAACTCGTTCCCTTAAGCCAAGTAACTAAATAACCAAATTTATTATATATATATATATACATATAATAAAATTGGAGTGTCTGTTTGTAACATTGAAATAACCGTTTTTTTACTACATGTATATGAATATATATATATGGTACATACACAAAAGTAACTTTTTTTGTCTGTCTGTCTGTCTGTTTGTTCCGGCTAATCTCTAAATTATCTGGACTGATTTCGAAGGGACTTTTACTGGCGGGTAGATGATGTAATAAGGAGTAACTTAGGCTACGTTTATTCTAGAAAAAATATTTTTTTTAGAAAAAGAACGCGCGGACGGAGTCGCGGGCAACGCCTAGTTTGCTAATAAAACATTAAACTTAAACAATTGCCAAAACTTTCCTATTCCGACCTACCACTTTATCCTTAATATTGGGAAATCATTTTAGTTGATTTCTGGAAACTGACTTTGTATGGTTACTTTGCGACATCTAGTACGAGTAGCAAATTTATATAAGAAGTTAATAACTTTATAACTTTTCGTTTTGCAATTTACCTAGAAATTAATTGTACTTAAGGTAAGCCATATAAAGTATTGAAATTGTTATTACTTCGGAGAAATTAAGGTTGATATTGCTCGGCGTCGTAAGTGCGTTGCCAGGAAAATAATCACAAAATCCACAATGGAAGTTAAGAAAGATTGCACAACACAGATGAAGAGTACAGAGGAAGAGAATTGATACAAATTTAGGAAACAACGTAAATAAATTGAGAGCGTGCTGTGTATCACTGCAAATATCTACTGAATACCATGTGTGTGTTATGTAAGCGTGTGTATGTGTGTTATGGAAGGATGTGGGGTGTTCTAGAAGGATATAGAAGTTCCCCTACGAAGATTTAATACCTTAGAGATAAACGCATAGAGTTGAGTACCATAACATGCATGTATGTGAACCCTGAAAAGTGCCCATCGATTCCGTATTTGGGAAAAAATATTCAAGATCCAATTACCCGTTTTCGTTAAAAACCATAAGTTTTGTCACAAAGATTGCTTTGTTTATTTTTTCCTACTGCGAATGTTCCATGTATGGGAACTTTTCAGGAATTATGTACTGTAATGGCGTTTCGAATATTCCCAACAATTTTTAGGTCTACAATGATAATAATAATATTATAGTAAGTATTCTTTATTTGACACTCATTACATACATTACGTGGGAGGGAGAGCCTTGGCTCCTTAACTAGGTTGCCCTGTGTTTCAAGAGCCAATCCCTTCCCCTTACATTAAATCAATACAAATGCATTGAGTGCCTAAATAGACAGAAAAAAACATGGCATTTTCATACCAGAGAAAAAAAATTATGATGACTATTTTTTGTTTGTTTTATTTGAGTTAGCGTGATTTAAGTATGTGTGTGCTAATGTAAGTGTTTTGTGTGTGCGTGGGTGTGTGTGTGTGTTTTTGTGTTTGCGTGTAGGATGGAAGGTATCCATCTCTCATCTCACATGCACATAGCATGTGAGATGAGAGTCTATGCGAATTATTGTATCTTTATTTCTTTAATTTCACATAATTTGACTGGGCTACATGTGGATGTGAAATAAAATGTAATTTTATAACTCTACTAGTTGATATTTTGATATAGTTGTTGTAGTATGCATACCACCCTTCGCAGGGACGCACGACCGGGTTTACACCCGATTGCGTAGTCCAGGAGATGAAAACGAACACCTGGATACGGAACAGGTGTGCCGGCAGGAGCACAGACGCGTGGTTAAACTCTGAAGCAAGCGACTCCATGAACTCACGTCACGGTACGCCTGCCGCGTTTGCCATCTGGTTGAGCTAGCATTGGTTTGTACACGTTACCTACCGGCTGATACAGGCGACACTCACTGGATATGGATATTTCTGTGAGTACCTGAATGGGATTGGACGCGAAGTAACACCGCAATACCAGTACTCCGCGCAGCACACACTTGCCGAGTGCCCTGCTTTGGAGCCCGAGCGTCGAATCCTTGTGGAGAAAATCGGAGAGGATTTTACTCTACCAGTCCTAATACGGGCGCCACTGGTCACGGTCTGTGTGGCCGTAATGATCCAGAAAGAGAAATATGAACGTGAGCGTGAGAAGGTAGATCCCATTCGAAAGCGCAGTCATCGGCGCGTTAGCAGAGGACGTGGCGATGAATCCGCTTGCCGTCCAGTGTTGCCGTAGTATTTGTCAATTGGGGGCGTGCTCACTTGGGTTGCGCGCAAGTTGAGTGCAGTAGAGTACTGATGCGTTCCACTGGAGTTCCACTCACCCATCGAAATAGAAGATGGCCACCGAGGGGTTTTAATCCTACAAAATCCTGCTCCGCGCCAGTAGCAGGCTCTCTGTATTACGATTTCCTCCCCGAAACCGAAAAACGGTATACACTTGACACTTCTATGACACTTGTCAAATAAATGTTTTTTTCTCGCTTTACTCGCTGGGTTTTACTTATTATGTGTTTATTAGTTGAGCAAACTATACATTGGAATTATTGGCTTTTTAAGAGGGTATAGTGATTTGATAGTTTTTGATGTAAGGGGGTGTTTGTGCGCTATTGGTGTCGAAAGACAGGTTGACAAGTTGACTCGTGAGACATGTTTCCTATGATTTCAGTTTTATTTTTATCTAAACATTTGCTAGATACATCAAAAACTATTAAGTACAAGTTTTTCAACAATAAGAATATAAACAATTTTTACAATGTTGTCTGTGTGTTTTCTGGCTAAATCTGAAAGCATCACCAATTATAGTTAAGTCTACATTCATATATTAAATTAAAAAATAATAAAAATTGAACTTCAATTTTTATTATTTTTTTATTTAGCTTTAGCTAAATTTAGATTTAGCTTCAATGTTTACTGTCCTTTTTTTAATAGTTAATTATTCTTAATTAGCGAATCATCAGTATAATTTCAAGGAGCGAGTCTACCTACAATAGAATACGATCGATCGCGATGGATACGAATATTACACTTAAATCTTATTAATTGCTTAGGTTAGATTGAAAAATTGTTATTACTATTAAAGATTTGAAATAATAATTTTTACGTCAATTAATTATAGTTTCGAGGGAAATCATAAGAAAAATAGAATTAGACTTTATTTTTAATGTGATAGAGGATAATTTTAAATGGAAAATTAAACGGCGTAGCACCTACGTGCAGCGTACAGAAATAAAGTTAAGAAGCCCTGGCAGCTATCGGAAAATTGCTATAAAAGGGCATTGGAAATGAATTCGGTCCTCAGTTAAAGTTTTTCTATTGGCAGGAAAGGTCTGTTGAAACCACGTGAAATATTGAAGACTCGAAATGTTGAAGATGTGCCGGATTTTCTTGGTTAGTAAATTTCATTATTAATTTATAGTGTTAATTTTTTTATTATGTTTTATATGATTTTTATTTTATACATTAAAGCTTTTTCAAATATTTTTTCGTATTCATATATTTTTTCATTACATCGTTATTAAAGTAATTTAAAAGAATTATTAATTAATTCTTTTACATTTATTATTTATTCCTAACTAATTCTTGTATACAAACATATTGTAAAAAACAACATTTCTTTTAACATGGTAACTAGTTGTGTTTATTTTACCAATATTATAAATGCGAAAGTTTAGATGTATGGATAAACGTTTTTTAGTGTTTGTCACCTAAACCGCTGAACGGATCTCGATGAAAATTGGCATAGATGTAGAGGATAGTATGGAACAACACATAGGTTACTGTTGATCATGGAAACAGTTGCGGTTCCCGTGGGATATAATGATTTTGTTTTTTCATGTTTACTCGATAGCTCTGCAACGGTTCAACATATCTTATTGAAATTTGGCATAGATTTAGATAACAGTGTGAAAGAACACAGCCTACGATTTATATATTTTTTTAATTGTCGCGGGCGACAGCTAGTATAAATATAAATATATATATATATATATATAAACAATTATTCATACTTTGGTTTATTTAAATTTGTGAGTAATTTATGCATTTTTTTAATTTATAAATTATTTCGTTGTGTTGTAACTATATCCGTAAGATATTCAAAAGAATAAATGTATCAACTTTTCGCTGTACATAAGGACGCTAGTCTCTTAATTAATTAAATTTGATGGCGTCCTGTGTTATGAATTTATAAAATGAGTTTTAAGTTCGCTAAGGTTGCCATCTTCGTTTCATGCAAGCAAGTTTATACTATTATAAATACGATGCAGCAATTATGCTGCTATTAAATATAGGAAATGTAATAGCAGTGCTGCATATTTTATAGCATCGATTGGTCGGCGATTAATTTTCATTTCATTGTCAATGTCAGTATGCGAAGGTGAATTTGATCAAATATTTAAATTGTCAATATTTTTCTACTTATATAATAAAAGCTTTTGTTTGTATTTTTACTTTACGTGTAATTATTTTAATAATACACCGCTGTACGTTTATGTTAACGTATAATTAAGCTAGCCAGTTAACTGATATAGATACGGGTTCGATTCCAGATCTAAGTAAAGTATATTTAATTAATTAAATTCTGAATATCCAAATTATTATTGTTTTGAATAACAAAAGATTATAAACTTAGTTTTTATATTGTAGCGTTCGTTTGTTTTTTGTATAAAAAAATATAATTATGGGAGGAGTCTGAAAAGTTTCAACCTTGTATTTTTATAGAAAAGAGGCAATAATAGGTACCTATCTTATTAATTTTTATCTTAATTCTCTTAATGGATGGATGGATGTTTGTTAGAGTTTGTCACCCGTATTGCTGAATGGAGCTCGATGAAATTTGGCATATATGTATAGGATAGTCTGGAATAACTCATAGGGCTACTTTGGATCCCGGAAATAGTTACGGTTCCCGACGGATACGTACTTTTTTGTTATTTACATAATTACTGGACAATTTCGCTACGGTAACATATCTTAGTGAAATTTAGCACAGATATTAAATTTAGTCTGGAATAAAACAATGGATACTAAGTTTTATTTTAATTATTAATATATACATTTATTTTATTTTAACTTTACAGTCGAATTACGTAATTATTATATTAATACTTAAGTCATGGGATTCCGCAGCCGGTGGTCTACTATAGTGTATATAATATATCTTATAATTTTTTTTTATTTGTAGAATATGTTTTATAAAATATATATAAATATGTTAATATTGAAACGTATTTTTTTTGCAGTTTGTACTTGGGGTGTTGACGGTGGCTAGCTTTGCTAAAATGTTTGAACCAATCGAGCGTACTACTATCAAGCTTAGCGATTTTAAACCGGGAAAGTGAGTATTCTATACTAATATAAAAAAAAGGATTTGTGCTGTTTAAAATTTCTTGAGACATTATTATAACAAAACAAAAACGGCTAACTCACGTATACTTAATTCGGTGTCGGCACCGACTAGTTTCGAAGCCATCGGAGTCTCAGGTCAGGGTGAGTAGGGCTGGTATTATTTCACGGTGGCGGCCCGTCTCTCACTGAGATACCACATTAAACTGAGACACTGGAATTAGCCATTTTTATTTTGTTAGAAAGGTTTTGATTGTTTGCTTGCTTTGGATAGTCAGAGCCTAAACAAACACACACACAACACTATTAAACCGATTACAATTCTTTCACTGTTAGGAATTAATTAATTAATTATTATCTCTGCCTGATATAGCCTATTTTTTAATACTATACGGACGAAGTCGCATTCTAAAGCTAGTTATTAATAATCACAATACAAATGTATATCAGCGATGCTAATATTATAAAAATAGCAGTAATAATTGGAAAATGAAGTGATCCCATAGCATCTGTTTTTGTAAGTTGCTACTTACACCAATTAGTTTACTGCTACACTCAGTATCTAAATGGTACCTTTAGCAGTCCATTAGTGCAGATTAACCGTACTTAAGCTAGACTTAAAGTCATCTTTAGTGATCAAATACTGTGTCAGTTATCCTACAATATCGAGAATTTTACCTTTATGATATAAACGAGCTAAGTGCTTTATCTAACCAATTCACTGTGAGATCTGATTGATCTTTGATTGCTGAAACACAAGAAAAATAGTATAGTTATCTCATATATTTAAAGAAGAATGAGAGTGATTGTTTGTTTTCGTACAAATCGGTAGTGGACACAGACTTATGTTTACTGATAAGTTGATTTCTTTGTCAGGGATCGCGAGGACCTCGAACGCTACTTGTACCAAGGATACTGGAACACCAAATATGTCTGGAAACCCAAGTGGGTAAGGGTTTGGCTAGATAGAAAGATCTTCGTGCCAACATGGAAGCGCGTTTATTACCCGACGAAGGTACAAGAATGGGTGATCGAGCACGCACCACCGCCGTCTTGGCTTCAAAATGTACGCGGACAGTTTTCTGTACAACTACCCCAATAGAGGGGGGAAGGGGTCTGGGAAGCTACCATAGAAGTAGAGCTAGATGGATTTGCTTGACTAAATGATTTGCTAAACTTTTATTGTTCGGATACGTTTATTTACTTGACTAAAACATTGCTTTCTGCTATTAGATGTTACATATAGAAGTATAAATAATAAAGTTCAAATCATATTGAATCTGGAGTAATTTTATTATGATCCTTGTCTTATTGTATTTTATAATTTACAATTTAATTAACACTATTTTAAATTTATATTTTTATTTAACAGTCTGCATAAATATATTTTAATGTTTTCGTTCTATAACTTCTGATAATTAATATGTAACTAAAAACACAGATACTTATTTACTTTTCAGTTGTTGTTCCAAACTAGCTAAATGTGTAAAATGAATATACCACTTCTGTTTATTTAAAGTTATTGCATCTGTGAAAATGGTAAACCAAAAACAACTCTATTTATCTTCATTTAATTTCATCTCAGCTGGTTAAATCTTGCTGTGCGATATTGTTCTGCATATTCTATAACAGCGAATTGAGTTGTCAAATGCTTATTTCAATTCGTGTATAATTCTATTGTTTTAATCGATACAATTTGTGTGATTATGTGACTTTACTCATGTATATCATACTGTATCCATAAGAAGTAACCCTGCCGCGCAAACTTGCTTACAATTAACCAGCAAGCTTCTAAAACGATTCAAAATAATACGCACCTTTAAAATTATGGTGCAATTTCTGGAACACATATTATTCAAAGAACTGTTTCCAAAGAGAAAAGCTTTGCACGTATTCCTGAATTCATCACAAACTTGTACTCAGGAATGCGAAAAGTACTTCAGTTTCAAATGCATTGGAATTTGTGAAAATCTAACACAATTTTACAATTGTAAATCTCATTTGACTCTTAGTAGATTGTATCACATATAAAATAGCTTCTGTGATGTCAATAAGTCGGCTCAGGGAAGATCGTCGGTGGGTCTGGGATTCAGCGCTTGACTTGTAATTTGTAGTTCCTGTGTTCGAATCCCGGTATGCATCAGTATGTTTTCGATTAACCAATTCTATATGTATATTTCTCCGACGTTCTTAATGTGAAGGAATACATCATATGTAACCTGAACACCGAGGCGATCACGCCCATGGACATCCACAATACCACAGGAACTGCAGATACGATGCCGATTTTGAAAAGGTGATACGCTCGCTTCTTGGTGAAATTTGTGCGAATTTGTGCGAAAATTGGCGAAATAATATCAATAATAATGTGTGAAGTCAACCATCTTGCTTTGTGCCAGCATGGTTGACGAAGGCATAATCATCCCTAATTAAGGCTAAGTGCCCCTCAGGGGGGCGTAAAGTGAGTTCATAGTGAAGTGAATGATTATGATATCCCAGGCATATAATAACCAGTGGGAAAAATGTTTTCAAATCGTTCGGTCTATTATTTAACTAATTTTCATTTAATAAAGCTTTAACTTCTGTTCCAAAATTGATTTTGCTGCAATGTACGTTCAATATTTTGCCGTCTGTACACTACGTTTTTTAAAATTGCATCAGCATATTTTAACATTTCCCTTGCAGTGGACAGTCAGCGAAGGAAATACGTTTAAAAATTCTGTAAACGTAATCCGAACGTCAGGTTGTCAATTCGTAAATGTTTTCAGCTTTGTAATGAATTTCACACGTTTCTCAGATTTTTTTTCACATCAGGGGAGGAGAATAAGGCAGGGTAGTAGATATTGCAGTACTGCTATTGTTTTAAGGCACACGTAACGTAACGTAGTTAACAAAACTGTTTATAGTACAGCCCTTTGTACACAAAGGCTCGGTAAATCTTCCAAACCATGTCGATTTTCGTCACAGGCGCGTTGCCGACTTTTTGCTGCATCGTTGCCGAAGTCAGCCACTCGCTACCAGTTTGACACGTTCATCACGAAATTGTTGGACGTGTGTGAACTTTATTTTATAAATTCGTTTAATCCTCTACTATGCCTGCACAGACTATTTAATGTTGTATGTAAGGATTGCGCGCAGTGAGGGTCAAAGAGTCGAGGGTGTAAGGATGGCCTGATTACGGATTGACTTATCATACATCTTAACTCACATGAGTAGCATACGGTATATATTAAAATTCTAAGAGAAATCTATTATTATGAAAGTAACCAAGTAACATCTACTGTCTGTAAGTTTTCGAGTATTAATGGTTATGATTTAACGCCTGATAGAATACGTGTAGCAATGGTTTCTAAAACAAATTTCTGCAAAAATATTTTCTAATATAGTTTAGTTATAAAGGGTTAAAAAGTTAAAGTTAATAAAGTATAAAATAAAAGTAAGTTTAGTAATAAATATGATAAGATTACTATAGTTTTTTATAAAGGAAACGAACTTTTAACAAAGCTGATTTTCTAAGTAAATTTTTAATATTTAAATATTAAAAAAATAAATTGACTGCTGAAATTGAAAAATCTACGGTTTGCAGCTAATAGCACTAGGTTATGTTTTAAAATGGTATTGGATCGATCAAATGGATTACCAGTGCAATACAGCTTTATGCAGGACACATGAATAATAACTTAGGTATTGAACGTAATGGTAATGGCGAATATATCAATGCTCCAGTTAAAACTGACCTAAATAAGTACTCTGTATTTTAGTTCACGTTAGTTCGCACTGCTGAAACTATAACAAAAATATCTGCCATCACTTTTAAAGAGATAACCTTTATTCGTATGCATGCAACATGCATAAATAAAGAAAAAGATAAGAAATAAATCAGCGTCACAACACTTTGAGCAGCTTCCTTTGGAACCTGCTTAAACGAGGAAGGCCGAGGCAAGGGTTGAAAAGGTACTAAGAATAGTAGATAAACCTCTCGGGACTTGTAACATTAAAA
>JAAOEG020184578.1:0-10948 GCA_011763625.2 Papilio bianor | reverse complement strand
TAATTTCACCCAAAGGTGCTTGCCAAAATTATTACAGAAAATATACTTGCTTTTTTATATTACAAGATAGCAAGCGAGCCGAAATAAAGAAACTACCGCTGCCCACAGACATCTGTAATTGCAGATGCGTTGCGTACCTTCATTCGATAGAGGAGGAGACGCACAGAAAGGGAATATTTATCCTTCCTATGCGTCCCCCCTGTCAGATCCACTTTCCTTTCCCATTCTGGAATGGGAATAGGACTAATATCAAGCCTCTGGAACGCACACTCATCAAACGAAACACGGTATGACTTCCAGTTCACGTCTGTGTTCTGTGTGGTCGTGGTATTGCAGCAAACCAACTCGTGCAACAGATCTTGTTATTGCTGGCGTCTGTCTGTCTGTTAAAAGGTTATATTATAATTACATAAGTTAGAACTGTTTAACCAGAGCATCATTTGATTCCGACATATTGAAGTGAGCAAGCCGGCCTTTTCGTGCAACACATGTTATTGTTGCTAGTGTCTATCACAACTTAGGCAGACTTTATAGAATAAAACGTATTATTCTCAAGCGAACCCGAGTCAAGCCTTTATTCTGTGGATGGATATCGAAGTGTAAGATATCACTCTATTAATATTTTTATTGAAACGAAGCTATAATACGGACGTTCAAGGCGTTTGGTGCGGGCACTCAAAGAAAAGCGTTACATTTACTACCGTTGCCCGTTACCTGACTGCACGATCACTGAATCCGCTAAGAACATTAGTACAGTTAAGCATGCATTGTTATAGAAATAGTCTTGTTTTTTTTATAAATTTTTATTATATTTTATTTACTAGTTGTCGCCCGCGACTCCGTCCGCGCGGCATTAAAATAAAACCTAGTATCCTTATTATACTATCCTTATATTTTATATTATCCTTATTATATTATACTATATCCTGTCTTATTCCAGACTAAGTTCTATATCTATGCTAAATTTTAGTAAGATAGCTGAACCGTTCCAGAATTATATAATATTATAGCATGAAAAATCAAACTTACGGTATCCCGCTGGATACATAGTTTTTTCCGGGATCAAAAGTAGCCTATGTGTTCTTCCAGACTATCCTCTACACCTGTACCAAATTTCATCGAGATCCGTTCAGCCGTTTAGGTTATAAACTCTAACAAATATCCATCCATTCATCTAAATATTCGCATTTATATGATACAGTCGTGAGCAAAAATAAAGGGTTAAGAAAGTTTGCATATCTCGGAAGAAAAAGACGATCTTGAAAGACGAGACGAGAGATCTAACTGAAATAAATTGTGCATGCTAGACAATTAAATATCATTAAAATAAAATATTTGTATTAATTTATTTATATTTTATTAAAAAAACATAAACTTAAACTAAAAAGGATATCTTACGTAAACTTGGATAATACAGTATTTTTCATAAAAAAATATTTTTTATTTAGATTTTAAAATTTAGTGATGCCACGTACTTAAGATTTACATTAGAAATGTTAGAAGTATTTTTCTATGTTAATAGTTTGATCATGAGAGTGGGTGTGCCTTTGATACGGCGAATAGACGCTGAATATACATTGGTATAAACTGTTCATTGAAAATTTAGTACACGGCTCCACCAACGTACAAAAATTCTACGAAATTATTTCCCTTTGCAAAAACTAACCTCGGTAGCGCTTTATATTATAATTTCGTAGGAAACCGAATATTAAATAACTTTTTCGGTCGTTTTATCAAATTATCCGACCGGATAAATTAGATAATTTGCTTAGCGGTTACTTGTTAGCTATAAAGTTGGTATTGTAACTAAACTTTGTGAAACAAAATAGGGATAAAGTATTTTTTGTACATAATATATTAATGTTCTATATATTTTATTACAAAAGTTTAAAGTAAGGTTACTTACGTAGGGAAGTGTTACTGTTTATGATTGAACTATATTGAAAGCAAAGAATAAGCCTTATATGGTAAATGTATATATTAATAATGATAGGCAAACAAAGTATATCGAAATGTAACTCGTAAGCGCTGAAGCCCGACTCTAGGGCGCGCCGTGTGCGAGGAGCGGGCGGCATGCTGGCTGCGAACAAGCGGCGTGCGGGCGGCGGGCGAGGTGTGAAAGAGCCCCCGCCTGATTCCCCCGCCGCTGGTGCAGTAGCACTTAACAGTTACTAAAAGGTTTTCTTTACAAAAGAAAAGCTGAAAGTCATCTCCACCTCTAAGCACAATTTTAAATCTGCCACTGATAACATGTTATAGTATGTACTAAAGAAAATAAAGAAGTAAGATTTGATTGTCAATGGCTCAGTGGTGTTCTTGACTTGTTATCTACAGATCCTGGATTCTAATTCCAACATGTCCCAATGTCTTTTTCAATTTCCGATTTTCATACATACAGTAATGCAACGTTACGGTCGACGGAAAACAACGTGCAACCTGCACATCTGTGAAGAAATTCAGACTCAGGGGCAGCGTGGTTGACTATAGCCTAGTCAACCCTTACTTATAGTGAGCTAATGTTGAAGATTTGATTGTTTGCATTGAATAAACAGCGAAAATGCTAAATCGATTTGAAAAATTCTTCAACTGTTAGGAAGCAAAATTAGGCCCGGGTGCTATAGGCTAAATTTTCCTAATACTCATTCCGTATATCCTTTGTGCTTAGTCTGTGACCTGTGGAGCGCTATTAAACTTTTAATGAACGACGTTGCAGCTCTCTGAGTAATAAAGTTGGTTAATTAATATAATATGCATTAAATGACCACATACTGTAATGAAATACGAATTATTATTAACTGTTAATGCCAATCTTCTTTTGTTCTTCTCAGCCGTACGATATGCACTGCTAAGCATAGGCCTCCCCTTAAGATCGGCTCAATTGTCGATCCTATGCAAGACGCATCCAGGACACTCCCGCAACCAAGTCGTCGGTCCATCTTGCGGGAGGCCTACCCGCATTGCGTCGACCTGTCCGTGGTCACCATTCCAAGATTGCGGCCTCCGGTCACTGTGGACGGTCCATTGCCACTTCAGATTTACAATTCATACGCCAGTCTATCTAGGGAATAATGTTGGTTGTATATATGTCTATGCCACTGACAAACGTAAATTAACTCTTTAATTAGAGTCAAGTGTAATTTTATTATTTTCTCTGGAGTGTAATAGTGTATACACAGTAATTTTTTTTTTAAATACGATAGAAAAGCTGTTACATTTTCTTAAGTAACAATGTAATCGTTCACGAATAACATACAAAGCAATCGTTACGACATCAAAGTGGATTGCATCAAAAGATGTTTGTAATAACACTTGTAAGAACGTTCGTATAAAGACACGATTTCATTCTAACACACTAAGACCGTATTCTAAGACTACCATTTTAGTGAAATATGGAATAAAAAGTTAGTTTTCGCAAATACGTAATTTCCGATATTTACAAGCTTTAGCTCTTGGTTCCACCTGCTATATATTTGAATTACTTTTTATTAAAACATAAGCAGATTTCTATTAATTAAATAATATCCCTTGTAACAAACTAGGATTTTCAGAATTCCAACAAAGCTAGAATTTTGCTAGGATATGGTTTACAATACTCAATAGTATGCCTAGTAATAATATATGTACAGCCGTGAGTAAAAATAAAGGTTCGGTTAACAAATAAAGTTAAGAAAGTAGATTTTAGTACTTAGTGTTGTGTCTTACTAAGTATTAAAATCTAAATAAAAATAAAATTTAATGAAAAATACTGTATTAACTGTTATTACGTAAGATTTATTTTATTTTATTTTATTTATTTATTTAAACACGCCAACAGCATACATATTATATAGCATAAATTAAAGTTCATTGATATATTTCAGATATGTACACCAATAACAGGCATGCACAAGGTTTATCAGACACATTTGATATACATACTTATAAATATTAAGATTTTACTAAGTTAAATAATACAGTTTTAAATTTGGCCAAACCAACTTTAAATATGTTAACATCCGTGCTATTGATGGAGTTATACTCGTTACATATTCGAACCAGGGGGCTGTTGCGGCCGAGGTTGGCCCTGGCAAACTTAACATAGAAGATATAATTTTTCGTTTAAGTTAATGTTTTTTAATGAAATATAAATAAATTAATAAAAATATATATTTTAGGATATTTAATTGTCTATCATGCACAATTTATTTCAGTTAGCTGGCGTCTTTATCTTCCGAGATATTCAAACATTCTTAACCGACCCTTTATTTTTGCTGACGGCTGTAGTCTGATTTTTTCTACATTTAAGTATTGTACATTTTTATTTGTTAGCTCGCTTTATAAATACTGCTTTAAATTTGCTTTTTGGTAAAAGTATTGCGGAAACAAGTGAGCATTTAATTCGTTTAATGTTCCGAGTGAGCCTACACGCCGTCCAACTGACCTGCAATTAATCTTGTGGCCGTGTTTGTAGCACTTTCTGCTTTTTCAACATACCAGTACATACCTGTTTTAATTTAAATATAATATTAAAAATATTTCGAGTACTTCTACATTTTAAAGTTGAAAGAAAATTAAATAAAATTCACGTTACTAAATTTTTTAACACGGAACATACACGAAGTTTTAAAATGAAACAATATAAATATAATAATCAAGTGTACTTGTACTTATAACATAATGACATATCGGTTATGGCGACCAAAACCATCGATTTTGAAACAAATTTTTGTGACAGCATACTCACTGTTTGCCTAGAAGAGGCATTTACAGCTTCACCGGGCTTGAGGTGGGCGAGCGCAGATGGCGCTTAGCCTAAACCTTGTTTAAGAGTAACTAAGCTTTAGAGATCCCTCGGGAGCTTCTGTTCCGATACTTACTCCATTATTATTACCGAATTGGGAGGCCACCGAGTTCTTAGACCGCTACGGTGGATGCTCTATAGAGTGACTAAGCTCAAGAGCCCTCGAGAGGTCCCCTCGACTTGGGTTGTCACTTAATACGCGTTTTGCATTCCGATTCAAGGGTGCCCGAGAAGGCAAAACCTCAGCTTGATCGGTTGCTGTTACCTGATTATTCCTGAATCCAAAGATCTGCTTTAAATACAGTTGGCTTTTGGACTAAATAGTCTAGGTCTCATGCAATTCTTTCCTAGAATGTGATGAGTTACATCCTCCTTTTATGGGTGTTGTATTCAAAAAATGTATTCTTATATAATTATCTTACAGGTCTTTATAACAATATAAATAAGACACTCGTGTTAACACAAACGGCAAGCGGACACAGTGAGATTAAGATCTGTAACATACAGTCTTACCGTGTGTTTCCATTTGAACACTGGAACACATATTACCGTCGACCGTCGGCAGTGACCGGTAACCGCACTGCAGCGTAATTGCACCACAAACGTTCACTAATTGCATGCATAATAACTGCTACACAAAGAATACATAAAAATTACACTCCTTTTTTCAGTTATTCGCTTAGAAATTAAAAAATACTTTATTAAAAAGCAGCTATTATTAGTTAGTAAAATAAACTAATAAGTTTGAAATAAATGTTATCACAGTCCCAATTTTATAAATTATGGCGTGTTATATTTTGATGGTATAATTATTATTAGAACAGAGAAACTTTGTTCTCTTGCTATTATAATGTTACACGCTTTTATTTATAACATTGGGACTGTGAAAACATTTATTTTAAGCTTTTTGCTGTATTTTATTAACACACAGTACAAGCTTGCTCTTAAAAAGTTTTTTTTTCTTTAATTTGTTCGATGTATACATGTATGCAAAATTTGAGCTCAATCGGTAACCGGTAAGTGGATTAAATTTTACTTACAAAATTAGATTACAGATAATGGGACAGGTGAAATTAAATAAACATTGGAATCAATACACTCTAAAGCACGATTATTAATTCCAGTCAGTAAAATGACAAGTGCAACTGTCACTGATACAAAAAAGGGTGACCAGCTAAAATAGTGATGTTCGGCAATCGATAAACTTAGACATTTAGTCATGCTTTAATTTATTATATATACATACCATATTAAATAATACGATTTTAGAAATATGGACCTTACCAGCATATTAAAATTTCTCACTACAACATTATTACAAAAGCTGGGGAAAAAATGTATAAAGTCATTCAGAGGAATTAACACTAGAAAGTCGGGAAAATACAAGTAATTTTATACATTTTTATTTATTACGGTGCTATTGATTCTGACTCCGATTCTGAATCGGTAAATTCAGAATCGGCTTACTTCACATCACTATTTATTTAGGACTAAAAACCTACAACACTGGAAATGTCATTTTACTGACTGGAGTAATCGTACTCTAGGTTGTCAAAGAGGTACACTTGTCGTCATTTGTTTTCGTTCTTTTTAACATTTTATTTAATAAATGTTATTTACATCACAATAAAACATTTCTTTGAACATCAAATCAATGTTATCGGATATTTCATCTTTCATTCGTACTTTTTCGACTTTATTTTGTAAATTCGGATAATTTGAACTGTTTTATCATAACATTTATATGGAACTGAGGAAAATAGAAATTTAATAAGAAACTGTTTTGTAAGATAATTGCTGGGAAAATTTCCAGAAAAGTATAACAAAACAAGTTTTCCTTTCCTTGATATATCCTTTTTCACGGAATTGTTATTTCAATGATCGAAGAAGAAAAACATCAACTGCAAGAAGGATGTTTTTTTGATTCGCAAAACAATAAAGTATGGGCATTATTTGTCTTTATCTAAGTAATGAAGTTTTTGTTCTTATTATTAGCTGTCGCCCGCGACTCCGTCCGCGCGTTATTTTTCTAAAATAAACGTAACCTAAGTTACTCCTTATTACATCAGCTATCTGCCAAAAAAAGTCCCGTCAAAATCGCTCCAGCCATTCCAGAGATTAGCCGGAACAAACACACCGACAGACAGACAAACAGACCAAAATTATAAAAAAAATTATTTTCTTGTTAGTACCGTATATTCGTATACATGTAGAAAAAAACGGTTATTTCAATATTACAAGCAGACACTCCCATTTTATTATATGTATAGATAGATATAAATGCCAATATTTAAATGGGTGGATGTTTGTTAGAAAGTATATCCAGTACGGCACAACGGATCTCCATGAATTTTGGCAAATATGTTGAACAATGCCTGTAAGAACATATAGAGTAATGGTTAAGTTTCTCATTAATGCCACGGACGAAGTTGCGGGCATAAGCTAATAATAAGAATCATCAGATTGTCGTTTATTTGGTTCAATTCGCCAAAATAGCGAAGCGATTGCTACACACAGGCATCCACATTTTAGATGGGTCTCCTACCTTTATTCGATTAATGAGAAGACGCAAGGAAAGATAACATTTCCCTCTCTTATGCATCCCCTTCTCTGTCAAATTCAATTCCCCCCCCCACGATCCCACATGATATTAGTGGAGATTTGGTAGAAGGATCGTACGTGCTAGCTCAGTGAGTGCCTATTCACACTACTTTTCAAGGTCCCAACATCATATTTGGACGGAGAACAGACGCTGGCAACTTGTTCCAGTCCTTTGCGGCACGCACAAGGAACGATGCTTCAAATCACCTCGCTCGACTATACGCTTTTTTCGGTACTTCGGCCACAAAAGGATGGATTCCCGCCGTATGGCTGAACTTCCGGTGGTAAATTGGTGATGGGGGAATTATTTCGTGTAATTCCTGCGCACACTCTCCAAAATGAAGCCTATAAAACAACGAGACTCTATGAGTACCCACTTTACGTTTGTGCCAAGACTGATTAAATTTAGGTCTACGTCACCAAATAACTTTCTGGTTTTTTAATTAATTTAAAAGTATTATCTAAATATCTTTTTTATAATAGTGTTGTACGAATAAAAATAAGGAAATATTTTTTCTGATATATAACAAATCAATGTTACCATCGGAAGTGTTAAAAGCCCGGTCGGAAAATGTACGAACCGAAATTGAATTCTCAATTGATTTATTACTGCACTCGATCAAAACACACAAATATATCGAGAACATTAATGAAAACGTTTAATAAATTCCATGTCGGTTGTCTTTATTTGAACATGTATTAAAAAAAATAACCTTTTTATATATTATAAGGTGGCAGCTAGCAAAAGGTCACCTGAAGTTGCTGACACAGCGAAGCGACTGCTGCTAATAGACATCCGCAATTTCAAACGCTATCCCACCTTATAATCGACGGAGGAGGAGACGCACAGATAATAATTCTACTGATAACACTTCTCCGTCAAATCCTCTTCCACTTCCCATCCGTTCCTTAAAAAAAGGTGGGAAGGCAAAGAAGACTAACATACCATACCTTTTTACAGCTCAATTTAACGATAGTAAAATCAAAATTTCCAATGACGAAAAAGTTTTTATAATCTATTTTTTAAACTCGTCTTATCCACTCTTGCTTCTCCAGCACAGACTCCGCTGGCTCGACCAGCTACAAAGAATGAGTAATGTTCGGAGTATTAAACGTGCATGCTTGGGACCGCCGAGTGGTCGGTAGCCGTCCCAGGTATCGTTGCATGAAGTGGAAAAAGGTATCCGAGAACTCCGAGAATGGGTTAGGATTGCGCGGGATTGGGTGAAAATGGAGACTTGTGTTTCGGAGATTTCACTTAGGGGTCCATGCGTACTTAGTTAGTGATCCACTATTACTAAAACATTTAAAAACTATAGTGAACTCGTTTTATCAACTTTTACTAAAATAATAAAAACAATGAAGGTTTTAAATTCTAGAACATTAAGTATATTAAGATTCACGGTAAGTCATAAATAATGTTATACAACTACACGTCGCTTCATCAAACTTTACGCGAATACTAATTATGCCCTCAGGAGATTGACGAAGATATGTGAAATATATACTTATTAATCAATATATCTCTTAACAGGACTAAATGGGAAAGGGTAGTGGTTCAAACAGTAGGCAACGCATCTACAATAGCGGATGTCCATGGCCAGCGATCACTTTGCTATTTCAGCGAATTCATGCTCGTTTGCTACTTTTTGTATATTTAAAAAATCAGACTAAAATTATAATGTGCCTAATAAAATCAGTAAACTCTGTAGAAACGATAACGAAGGGGAAATATTCTTTTTCAGTACGTCTCCTCCTTCGTCGATTGAAGACAGGCAACGCATCTGCGATTGCGGATGTCTATGGGTGGCGGTCGCTTCGCTATTTCAGCGATTTCAGGTAGCCGCTTGCTTGTCTGCCACCTTGTAACATAAAAAAAGGATATATTTACTAATTCCATAAATATAATCCTTAAAAAACACCTACACGTGAAAAACTATCAGATAGTTTTTAATTACTGTCTTACGGATTGGGTTTAACTAGTTATTAGCTTAGGTGAAATTAAATATAAGGTTATTCAGGTGACTTTAAATGTAAAATGTCTTAAATGATATTATAGAAGCTTTCATATTCTTAAATGTGATTATAACTCAAAAGGAAATTCAATTTAAAAAGAGTCTCTCATTGCAAATTTGAACAATTTCCTGAAGCAAATAAAGGGATTAACGTCAACAATTCTCAGAATACGATAAAGAGCGGATTAGACGAGCGTCTTCCAATTAACGCGGTTATTTACGCGACTGTGCTGTTGTATGCGGGTTAACTATAGCCGTGTATACGTCTACAAACATTTAGTTGTGTAAGCAGTCAAAAGGTTAAATGATTTGCAAATTTAAAATATATTGTCCTATCGTTACAAGATAATAGAATTAAATTAAAATTTATTTTGTTTATCTAAAAAAATACTGTTTATTCCTATAGTTATAAATCACTCTTTAAAAAAAAATTGGTTCATATACCAGGATGCATGTAACTATAAAATCCGTTATTTTTCTGGTGCTATCTTTTTTTATAAGAGAAGGCGAACGAGCGACGAGAACACTGAGGTGATCAACGACGCCCATGGACATCTGCAACATCAGAGGAACCACAGATGCGTTGCCTGCCTTTGAAAAAGAGGCTCGCTTCTTGAAGGGCCCTAAGTCGTACTGGTTTGGCAATACCGCTGAGAACAGACCATTCCACAACGCGGCTGTGCGAGGTAGAAAGTGACGTAAGAACCGCACTGTCGAGGAATGCCAGCCATCAAGGTGGTGTGTTCTAACGAAAGTTGGCGATAATAGCAACTTGATCTAGCTTAGGAATTAATATATGTACCATCAGCTCACTATTCGTCCCCTCCGAGGGGCTCGGAGCCTACCCCAAGTTAGGGGTGACTAAGCCGTAATCAACCACGCTGGCCCAGTGTGGGTTGGTTGACTTCACACACATCTTTGAATTTCTTCGCAGATATGTCCAGGTGTTTTCCTTCACCGTAAGAACGTCGGGTAAATGTATTTATGAAATTCGAAAAACACATTGGTTTTCGAACCAGGACCTGCAGATTACAAGTCATGTGCTTAGCCCCTGAGCCACCAACGCTCTAAATGTTGTTGCTCGAATGTTTAGATGGATGGATGGAGTCAGAAGGTATCTCCAGAACGATTCAACTCATCTCATTGAAATTGGGGACGGATATATAACATAGTCTTAAAGAACACATAGTCTACTTCTTCTTCTTCTTGTGGTGCATCTTCGACTAGCGAAGGTTGGCGATCAGTTCTCCGCATTTTGTTCTATCTCTTGCGAGGCGAAACGGTTGGGCGGCACTCGCAATACCTGTCCATTCTCGGATGTTATGCATATGCTACTAATATAGTTATTTTTTAATTCCATGTGAAAAGAGTCACGGATAGCTATTCTATTAATAATATAATAAAAAAGATATACCTGTTAGTATATTCACAGTCTGACAGATGTAATATCTGAAAAGAAATAAAAAATAAAGGCACACTCCAGAGAGCTTACGTCTATTTTACGAACAAGCAATTCGTCACACAAATCCGATAAGCCGCGCTGACAAACATG
>JAAOEG020176051.1:0-11080 GCA_011763625.2 Papilio bianor | reverse complement strand
ATGAAATCGTATTTTAAGGAGGTTCCGAAAATGAAGACATTATAATGCATTATCTCTAGACCAGCTCAACGGATCTTGATGAAATTTGGCACAAATATAGAATATAGTCTGTAACAAAGGCTACTTACTAATTTAGTTTATTTTTTAATTCCGTGCAAACGGAGTCGCGGGTAAAAGCTAGTATTATGACGTCGATCTTTGAATGAAGACAACAGATTAAGAAGAAGGATAAATCACTGATCCCATTAATCTCAAAAGCAATTGGCTTGTAAGGGATATTCTGCGTCGATAGTTCTCCGCTTTCGTTTGTGAGTTTGGACCATACACATCGATAAAACAACGTCGCAATTTGAGATGTCTCCCCTGTACGCATGTAATGACGTCGTAATTTCTGGCAACGTATAGACACGCTGTTCCAAATGATTCTTCAAGCGCCATAAACGATGCTCGGATTAGGAAGCGCGGTATTTGACAGAGGATTTATAGAAATTGAATCATTTTAAATAAAATGGAAGCATTATATTTGCGTTAACGTGTTATAAAAGAATTCGACTGCATGATCTTATGGTATCCTGGAGACAATTGTGAATTAACAATAGACACTTACCAAAATTGCAACCGACTTTAAATATATCTCAGTATCCATACTAACTTATTTATTATTACAGAGTACATCAGAGATCTTTTGTCAATATAATTGCATTTTTGCTTGTAAAAACGGTATTTTTTTAAATTGAATTATTTTTTAAATCTTCTCTTTATTGATAATATTTCTAATTTAATAGATCCATGAAGAGGGAACCCTCTGTAAAGAAGGTAGATCGTAACGTCCATTAAAATTCGTGACTCGCGCATCCGAGCAGGTGCTGTTAATAAATTCAAATCACAGCTGGGGATAACAAAGGCGTGAATTATTCTCAGCTTTCAGCCTCCGATTCTAAATGGAATCGAAAGATCAATGGCCCGAATAATATCTGTGACGACGACGTTGCTAGTTATTATACTACCCGTACACGATACCATGATACCTAAGTATGACGTCATAGAGCCCGGAAACTAACATCATACTTTAATATGGTGACATCACAGGTACAGGTAGCAAAAAAACCCTTTAAGGGTTATCATCATCATCATCAGCTCACTATACGTCCCAATAGAGAACTCGGAGCCTACCCTAAGTTAGGCCTTACTCAAACACGCTGGCCCAGTGCGGGTTGGTTGACTTCATACATATCTTTAAATTTCTTCTCCGATATGAGCACCATCACGATGTTTTCCTTCGCCGTTTAACGTAGGATAACTGTTGACATGTGTTATATATGTATGTATATTCGAAAATCAAAAAACATATTGTACATGGCAGGACTAGAACGCTGGACCTGCATATTACAAGTTAAGTGCTTACCCCCTGAGCTAGCTGCGCTCTTTGAGTAAGAGTATTTAAGCGTAATTAGTATGTTTGCAACTTCAACAGAGGATAAATTATATTTCGTTATCCCCCCTCCTCAGTCGAATCGATCTTCTTTTCCCATCTTAATATTATTAAATGTTCAAGCTTAAAAAGGCCATAGATTTCAAACTTCAAGAGAAAAAAGTCTTAGTGTCTTCACTAACAACTTGTTGCGCTCTCTGAATGTTTCATTTTATTCAAGACCCGAGAGAAATTTATGTAGTGTTCTCTCTCGTCTTTATTTAATTCACTAAACATTGTTAGATGTTTAAAGATAGATGTTACTACTAAATATAAATATTAAAGAGTTGTAAGGAATGGCCACTCCATTGAATAACCAATAAAGACCACTTTTGTATAGCCGGGAGCAAAAATAAAGCTTCGGTTAAGAAAGTTTGAATATCAAGATAGATAAAGACACTAGCTAACTGAAATATAGTGTGTATAGACAATTAAATATCCTTAAAATAAAATAAAATATTTGTCAAATTGACTATCTAACACAATTTATTTCAGTTCGATAGCGTTTATTTTCCGAGTTATACAAACTTTCTTAAGCGGCCCTTTATTATAGCTTACCAGTGTATTAAAAAGAAACTAAGAAGCAAGCGACCACTTGAAAGTAATATCCACAATTGCAGCTTTACATACCTTTATTCAACTGACGGGGTAACCCACAGAATTAAAATATTTCCCCTTCCTGTCATGAAATCGACATCATTTAATACCACGACCACATAGAATACAGGCGTGAAGTGGAAGCCATTCCACGTTTCGTCTGATGAGTGTGGTGCTGCAGGCCTAATTTTAGCTCCGCTATTTCAGCGATTTAAGGTGACCGCTTGCTCGTTTGCCACTTTGTAATATTAAAAAGGCTATACCTTTCACTTGTCATTTGTCTTCTGTGTGGTCGTGGTATTGCGGTGGGTGTACCGGCTAAATAGTTTCACAAAATGTTATTGTTGCTGGCATGTACTTTGTTAAATAGGATGTATTACAAGATTAAGCTTTTAAATAAGCATTAAGGAACTGTTTATGTATTCACTTGCTATTGTCCGCGACAGACGACAGGCCGAAATAAATACATAAATACTTAGTAAGAAGCCTATGTGATCTTTCAGACTATATTCTATATCTGTGCCAAATTTTATCAATATCCGTTAAGTCTTTCTAGGGATACCATCAAACAAAAATCCATTCATCCATCCAATCTATACATATAATAAAATTAGAGTGTCTGTTTGTAATATTGAAATAACCATTTTTTACTACATGTATATAAATATATATACGGTAGATACACCAAATTAACATTTTGGAGAATTTTTGTCTGTCTGTCTGTTTGTTCCGGCTAATCTCTGGAATGGCTGGACCGATTTTGACGGGACTTTGGCAGATAGCTGATGTAATAAGGAGTAACTTAGGCTATTTTTATTTTACAAAAAATCTTTTATTTTTGAGAATGAACGCGCGGACGAAGTCGCGGGCGACAGCTTATCTATACATATAATAAAATTGGAGTGTCTTTTTGTAATATTGAAATAACGGTTTTTCACTACATGTATATGAATATATATACGGTACATACACCAAATTAACATTTTTTACAGTTTTTGTCTGTCTGTCTATCTGTCTGTCTGTTTGTACCGGCTAATCTCTGAAATGGCTGGACTGATTTTGACGGGACTTTTATTGGCAGGTAGCTGGTGTAATGAGGAGTAACCTAGGCTAATATATAATAGCGTTTATTTTAGAAAAATCTTTTAATAAAAAAAAACTCGCGGACGGAATCGCGGGCGACAGCTAGTATATAATAATATCCAATATAATATCTGTAAGATTAAACAACTGTGAGTTTGGAAATTGAAATTAACATTTTTTAAAAAAATTCAAAAAAAAATTAACATTATTATCTCAGTAAAAAAAGTCGGATTTCGTGAAATATGTTTGTTTATTCATATTATATTATCGAAGTTTCTTCAGTGCTGTGACCTCAGAAATTAAATCACCACACAGTAAGTACCAGTACTAGCGTAGTTCGGTAACTTCGGAGCCTCCTTTATTACTTGGAGGTGATAAAGTTAAATTTATGTCAGCATTACTCCGACCTTTTGTACACTTTCTCTATAATAATGTTTGCTTTTTTTTACGAATAGAATAAAATAAAATTCAAGTTTATTCGCATATATATGAATGCATTGTGGAAAACTGTCATATCTTAAAACAGTAACTTTCATTATTCTTAACTTATTACTTAAAATTAACTTATTTAAGTACTTGATACTTAGCAATTTATATGTAAATAAGCTATTGTCTTTGACTCTGTTAATATCTAATAGCCTATGAATTCTTCTAGATTGTTCTACATCTGTGCCAAACTTCATCGAAATCTGTCGAATTGTTTTAGAGATACCATGAAATATCCATCCATCTAAAGATTATCATTTATAATATTAGAGTAAGATATACAACCTAGTTATTAAGATTCATCAGTAAATAACAAAAACAAGGTGTTAACGTTAAAGAATTATCCGACGGAGTGTTATTAGCTCAGAGGTTAAGCTCTTGACTTGTAAGCTGCACCACCTGGGTTCGCATCCCGCCATGTACCGATGTGTTGTACTCAGTGGGGACGTATAGTGAGCTGATGATGATACTTATTCTATCAGCTAGCTGTTCAGTACACGAACAGTGGTTTAAGTGGCATAAGTTGTGTGCAGTTACTAGGAAATCAGCATTATCTGATAGGTAAAATCAGTTGGTCTGTTTTTTAATTAATTGGTATTTTTTATAATCTACAGATAATCGAAAAATGTAGCCGACTAAACAATATTTATTACTATTTCTTCCACAACATACAAAGTATTCGCTTCTGTTTACGTTCTCATTGATAGCACAATAACTGTGGCCACTTGACATCTTAGGAGACATTATGCTATGTAGGTCGCATCCGGGTTGGCCTCGGAGACCGACTGTACTACAATATCTATTGATTTTGTTATTATACATTTATATTATTGCTTTTTCGATGATAAAGTAAATGTTATCTTTCAACCTTTCGTACCTCAAGCTATGTGAATATTCCAAAGCCGGTGCTTATAGTTTCTAAGCGACTTAATCAATATAATGGCGGAGTTTTCATCTTTCGCAATGCTTGATTTGATACATTTCGCCGATTTTATTGGATACGTTAATTGAATAAAGTTTTATCTACTTGTAGGAGCTGACCGAAAAGACAACTCGTGTCGACGATTCAATATTGTTTGTACAGAGCGTACGCTACTCGATACTCGCGACGTAAGGACACTATTTTACAAGCTTTAGTAAAAAACGGTTATTTCAATACGGTTATACAAACAGACACTCCAATTTTATTATATGTATAGATTATCTTATAACAGAAGTGCATATCAGTTATTAATAGAAATAAACTATTATTAAAATATAGTGTAGAATGAATTATAATTATGTAATTTAAATGTACAAAATCCTTGTCGTGTCAAGTCTCTGGTTCTTAATCGCTTCGGACGCTTGTCTGTGGTTACATTTATCAGGGGCCAGTTAATTCCGCCGACAGCGACGGAATATTCAATCAAAGTGAACTGAACACAAAAGGATCGCCATTTGTGTACTCAATTATTAATCATATACTGTCACGCTACAAGTTTAACACAAAATAGAGTATATTTGTGAAATATACGTTTATATTGTAACTAAACATGAATTAATTATAATACGGCTAAAACTCACGTTTAATAATCCGGTGTCGGCACCGACTTCTATAACTGTAAATTCAGTGCGAGATGCGACGCGACCGCGAATAAAACTCAATAAACACTCGCCCTGAAGATGGACTACCGATGGGTCCGAATCTAGTCGGTGCCGACACCGGAATGTTAAACGTGAGTTATAGCCGTATTATAATTAATTTGGCATGGCATACATGAATTAATGAAATTAATAATATTATTTAAACAATTTTACTAATAATGTAAATGCCAATATTTAGATGGTTGTTTGAAGGTATAAGGCACATAGTCTTGAAGGTCTGCGACGATCACTACATACTAAGTTTTTTATTAATTCCGCATGGACGGAGTCTCGGGCAAAAGCTAGTTAGAATAAATAAAACGCACTACATTACACAGAGGTTTTCTTGGTATAGCTTAGTTCCTTTATAACTTTAACCAGTTTGAAAAAAATTACAGAGCTTTGGACTCCAGGAAATATTCCGTAAAAAATAACGAAGTTGTATAAAAATGAAACACTTTTAAACGTCCTAAGCATTATCTCAGCAAAATAAAATCTTCGTTCTATTAAACGTTCCGCGAATGTCTCCGCAGAATGAAAAAGTTGTTAGCAAACAAAACATTAATCTTGCCGCACTTGCGGACCTGAGAGCAAAAATAACACAAGGAAATACCAGACTTGCATCCGCTACGTTTACCTTAATGTGATTTTATTCTATATAGCTGTTACCCGCGACTCCGTCCGCGCTATTTTTTCTAAAATAAACGTAGCCTAAGTTACTCGTTATTACATCAGCTACCTGCTAAAAAAAGTCCCGTCAAAATCGGTCCAGCCAATCCAGAGATTAGCCGGAACAAACAGACCGACAGACAGACAGACAGACAAAAATTGTAAAAGAGTTATTTTGGTGTTAGTAATGTATATATGTTCGAATACATGTAGTAAAAAACGGTTATTTCAATATTACAAACAGACGCCCCAATTTTATTATATGTATAGATAAATACACTACAGACAAAATAAGAGTAAAAGATCCGTATGCGATGTATATGTATGTATAGCTTTATATGCATTGGTTACTTTTACTTCGATTTTCATATCTTTAAATAACAGTGAGAGAGTCTACAATCTGTTTCGCTAATGGGTCACTTCCACTGGTTTAAGATCACTACCATGACCACAGAGAAGACACGCGTGAAGTGGAAGTAATTCAGAGTTACGTTTCATGATTATGCGTCACGCAGTCCTGATTTTAGTTTCTTTTTCTTCCCACCGTTTCTTATAATGAAAGGATGGGAAGGGAAAATTTACTTAACAGAACACTTTCTATGCGACTCCTCTTTCGTCCATTAAAGTTTTGTAGATGAATATGATGTTGAATTTTTACAAGCATGACAAAAAGTAGTTTTGGGTTAAACTCGTTAAACTCTAAAAGTATATTTGTAAACATATTTTAAAAATTAAATTGTAGTTTGAATTTACAGGTATCCGAAAGCAACAATAACTGCTGTTGCATGAATTGGGCGGCTCGCCCACCGCAATACCATGGCGACACAGAAGACAGCCCTAAAATGGAATCAATTCCGTTTTTCGTTAGAAGAGTGAGCGTGCGAGACATAATTGTAATCCTCTTTCTTTTCCCCTCTCTTCTTATATGGAAAGGATGGGAACAGGAGGTGGTTTTAACAGACAAGGGGATGTATAGGAAGATGAAATATTATCTTTCTGTAAGTCTCCTCATCTGTCAATTAAAGGTAGGCAACGCATCTGTAATTCAGGATGACTATGGGCAGCGGTCACTTTGCTATTTTAGCGAATTTAGGTAGCTGCTCGTTTGCATTTTATACATCAAAAAGTTTTCCTTTAGTACAAAATACTAGGTAGTAAAGTTGGAAATGTACGGGTAAAAACTATATATAAACTAGAATCTAAATTATGTACCTTAAAGGTTTCCACGTTGTATTTCCCAAGACGAAGAGCAACGGCCAATATTGTTTAAAGTATCAGATACACAGATAAAAGTATTTTATTTATAATGTAGTTTGCTATTAGATTGATTTATCATTTCTAAAATAAAAGATTTAAATATTTTAGATGTGTCTCTCTGGAAGCCAAAAAATGGTTTTTATTATTGGCACATTGAAAAACAATTTAAATTTTATTTGTTTTTTTATTACACTTACTAATATTATAAATGCGAAAATTTAGATGGTCGTTTGTTAGAAGGTGTCTCGAGAACATCTCACAGATCTCGATGAAATTTGGCAAATACATAGAACATAGTCTGGAAGAATACATATGCTACTGACTAAGCTCTTATTTCAATTACATTTGGACGGAGTTGCAGGTAAACGCTAGTATTCAATAAGTCATGATGTTGGTTTTTAAAACAATAGCTTGTTTAACGAAACACACAAGTTTTATCAACTGACAGATGTTTGATACTTTATAAAAACATCTATAAAACCATTTTTTTCATTCAGAGATTGATTCTATTCGCTTCAAAACAAAAAAAGGGGATTTACAGTTGGAACAACGAGAAAACGTTATACTCCCTTTTGTAACATACGTGCAACGTTTTTGTTTAAAAATTCGATGCGTTTTTGTTATTTTTGTTATTATGTTTTGTTTTAAATACAATTTGAAAAGAGTAACCGCAAAATGAACCTGCTAATGCATTTTTTAAGGAATGGGAAGGGATGTTGTCTATACTAATATTATGAAGCTCCGAAACTACGGAACAGATTTGAAAAATTCTTGTGCTCTTGGGAAGTTATACAATCTCCGGATGCAGTAGCCTATGTATTTTTTAATTGTTTTTTGTAATTACTTGCGGACGAAATCGTTTTACGTTTGATTTGTAGTATTTAAAAAAATATCCCTAAAATAAAATGCCTAAAGCTATTGAAAAAAACAAGCTCAAATGTATTTATACTTTGATATGGGATAAATATATTTTTTTAAGGGTGGCGCTATGCCGCCCTCTCCTTCTACCCCTGGCATGTGTGGGCCAAGGACGTTTTTATTCTTAATTTTTTTTTATAAATTTCGCAATTTTACAATTTTACTATTTATCAATTTTCTTATTCTACACAATTATTGTTTAAAACTATATATACTGAATTACAATTATTTATACATCCTAAACTTATAATTCGTATTCGGAAGCCTTCTAAACTTTATTGTTATTAATTATCTTTTTAGCTACTATTTTACAATATTTTAAAAATTTGTCTCTAATACTATTATTCCTTACTATTTTATTTACATTTTATAATTTTATTTTTTCTTATATTTCTATCTCTAAGTCTAATCTTTGCATGTTATGGCATGCAGATCGCAGGTCCACGAGGGGCTCGTCTTGCACTTGAACCTGTGCAAGTATTTAGCGAAACCCCGCGCCCCGTCAAGACTTGTACCAGCACGGGGTCTAACTCTAGTTTGCGGAGTACCGGGTAGGCGCTAATGGCGTCACGGAAGAAGACCCTCGTTGTCGAAGCCGTATGGCCCTCTTTGTAGCGCCTGTTCCATTCATCAAGCGATTCCAATCGGAGTTGTCGCTTGACGAATGAAATGGGGCATTTGTCGTTGTGAGGTCTGGTCTTTACTCCGACTGCCGCTTGTTTAGCGGGTTCGTCCACCCTTTCATTTCCCTCCACCCCCAGGTGCGCCTTTATCCAATGCAAAAAATGTTTTATTGTAACACTATTTTATAAGCCTGAATGCAAAATAAACGGAATTTCTTTTGATTTAATATTATTACCGATAGATTTCCAGATAGATTAGCTAAGCCTTGATAAATGCGGCCGAATGAATGCGAAACATGACGTCGACTTTGCGTAGGTTTCAACTCGTATCCCTCACACCGAATATTGTGTATTCGAATTCACTGGAATGGACATTAATACCTATTTTCATATAAAAAAGAAATAAAGTCACTATATTTTGGATTAAATATTGAATTGAATTGAATTTATTGAATGGGAAACAGTGGAGTGGAGTGGAGTGGAGTGGAGCCCGCTTTAACTAGAATGTGCCGGATCGTCCGGTGTACGTCCACGACCACACAGACGACAGGCGTCAAGTGGAGCAATTCCGCGTTTCGTCTGATGAGTATGCATTCCTAATTCTCCTCCTCCTAGTCCTCTTCCCCTTCCCATCTTATATGTATGGGAAGGGGAAGTGTTTCATGGATAAGGGGATGCATAGGAAGAGGAAATATTATCTCCTCTATCGTCTCCTCCTCCGTCCATTGAAGGTAGGCAACGCGTCTGCAATTGCGAATGTCTATGGGTAGCGGTCACTTCGCTATTTCAGCGATTAAAGGTGCTGTTTGAAGCTTGCTCGCTTGCCACCTTGTAATATAAAAAAAGAAAACGCAAGACATTTCAGTTTTTCGGTATTGAACGTCTAACTTGTTTTGAAAATACTTGGCAATCCATATTATAATTTTTGTTGTGAAATGAAATCCATGGAAACATGAGAGTAAAGAAATTCGAATTCGGAATGGTTTGAATATAACTTACAGAATATTTCCCGCACAAAATATAGGAAGGTTATTGTTATATAACTTTTTGTAAAGGTAAGACAAAGTTTGAGATGTGGTAACTAATTTGCATATTGACTCAAGAAAGTTCGACTTTAAGTTGCTTTTGTACTCGAAAGTAGAGTACATAATCTAGAGTAAATAATCAATACATAGAATAATGAAAATGTATTAGGTTAAATTTGACCATCCTATCTTTCTAACGTATTTGTTTTTTATATAAAAGAAGGACCAAACGAAAGGCAAGAACACCGAGATGATCATCGACGCCCATAGATATTCGCAACAATAGAGGAACTGCAGATGCGTTGCCGGCTTTTAAAGAAAGAGTTATGCTCGCTTCTTGACGGACCCTAAATCGTATTGGTATGGTTGGATTTGTTTTTTTTTATTTATACTTGAACGTTAGAAACTCGCCCAAAAATTGCCCAGATAGCGAAGCGGTCGCTGCCTACACGCATCTGCTATTCCAGATGCGTTGCCTACCTTTGACAGACCCAGAAACGCACAGAAAGAGAAGATTTCCATTTTGCATCCTCTTGTCTGCATAATCCACTTTCCCCTCCCATCCCTTTCATATAAGAAAAAGGTTGGAAGGGAAGTGAACTAAAATTAGGTACTTACGCATACTCATCATACGAAACGCTGAACTTCCACTTCACGCCTGTCTTCTGTGTGGTCCTGGTATTGCAGCGAGCCAATGCGAGCAACATATGTTGTTCCTGGCGTCTATCACTATTAAAATGTTGTATTATTATCACATAAGTTAAAACTATTTAACCAGAACGAGCATCATTTCGTTCCGATATATATTACATTTTGTAAAAATACACTTTACTTTCACTTTGAATACAACATAAAACCTGCGAATATATAAATGTTAACTATAATACAATAAATAGTAAGCCATTAAATAAAGTATTGTAAGGAAATAAATCTTGCAAAATAATAGGTACAATATTTTGAAAATAGTGTTAGGTAGCGAACGCTTGGCGCGTTGCCAACTGCTGCTTCTGCATTAATCACATCAACACCTGCCTCCTGACGTCAGATTTTAATTCCTGACGCGCGAAAATGCATCCTGACTACAACTCCTGTTGTACAACAGCATTGCTTTTTTATCTTAAACTGTGTAGAACTCTGATAGTTGGAGTGATGACAGTATCCTATCTAATCAAATCCATTATTTGGGCCTATATTTTTTACACTAAAGTTGATTGTTGGACGCCGTAGAAAATGTTAGCTAAAGTTAATGTTTTAAATTTTGGTATTAAATATTTCTTTGTTGCGTGTTCCATTATTACTATTTTTATATTTAAAGAAATATCTTAGAT
>JAAOEG020175226.1:0-11090 GCA_011763625.2 Papilio bianor | reverse complement strand
GCTTGAATTCAGAGATTAGTTATGTAAAATCATAAGTCTATTAACTCATTCACTGCCACCATCCTGAAACGAAATTTATTACTCCGTGCCGGTGGCACTTAACGTATTGTTAACACATTCACTATAAATAAAAATATTAGCGGGGAAGCAAGAGTGTTAAGATTAATTTTGGTTAAGTTAACTTATAGGCGTCAGTTGTAACCATAGAATAAACCATCATAGAATAAACAAAATGTAACGAACGTAACGTAAAAAATGAGCAGGACTCGGATCCGATTAGAAGCACTTAATGTGTTAAAATCATAAACCGTATGAGCATCCTGTAATTGATGATATGAGTGAACACATTAATTTGCTGTAAAAAAATAATGTTACGTACTGTGACATTTTTCATTTTATAGTGGAGTACCCAGTGTTCGGATAAAACCCGCAGTGAGTTTATACACACTTTTACCTTATTTGTAACAAGTAAATAAGAAATATCGCTGTAGAATCAGGCAGTGTTAGTATTTTAAATATTAAATTATGAAAAGGAGCGGGAGAAGTAGAATATCTTTGTCGCTTAAACTTTTTAAATTACTTTTGTTTAATATTTAATTGCTTTTATGCTGTAAAAAAACTTACCATAACTTCGGGTTATTCGATCCAAGAATATTTATTGTAGCTAAGGATAAATTCGAAGGATTCATTTCCTTAAAGATAATGTGCGTTCAGTTAAGATCAAGCAAAATGCGTAGGATCAAAAAGGCCGCCAAGGGAAATCTCCTAAAACATTCGACCGCAGTAAACGATAAGTAAACAAACCTCGCTGTGAGACTGTTAACGAAATTTCAATAATACTTTAAAGTATTTTTCAGAAAATAATCCGATTAAATTGTTTTTCTAAGGAAATTCAATTTGCAGAATGGTTTTGGGACTTTGAGCCACTTGTACTAGTTTTTAAATGGAATTTTATATTCTCCCGAGAATTTTCCCGGGACTCCATCCGCTTGGAATTAAAAAGACTAAGTATTCTGAGTAGCCTGCGTATTCTTCCATGACTATGTTCTATGCCTGTGCTAAAATACATAGAAGTCCGTTGAGTTCTAGAGAAATCTTCAAACAAACAATTCATCAGTCTAAACATTGGCATTTGTTTTTATTAGTAAGAAGACAGAAGTTGAATCACTGTATTTTTTTATAAGAGAAGGGGGCAAACGAGCGGCAAGAACACCAGAGGTACCACAGATGCGTTGCCGACCTTTGAGAAAAAAGTATATTATATAAAGTTCACAACTTCAAGCAATTCGATTAATATTTACCGATGTTGTTCACAGTGCTTGCTGTCACAACGTTTAGAGTGAAACGATTACAGAATATCTTTACCTTACAATTTTACCGAAGTTTATTTTAGTATATGATTTGTTAGAGATAACAATTTGGAATCCTATAATACGTTAAAGCATCCATTTGTAGACAGTAAGTATTTTCCTTCTTCAAGTTCCACTTTTATTGATTAAAATATAATTAAAGCTCAAACGTTATTGAAAGGTTTAAAAGCTTTTGTTTTGGGTATATACCCAAAACAAAAGCTGGTTGGGAAATATTGACTAACATAACATAAGTATTTAAGTATAGATTAATTCATATTATTATGACTAAGGATGACTAGTAAATAAATAAACAGATTTCAGTGTAGTTTTTTGAATGGGCTAAAACACGACGCGACACGGCAGTAGACGAGAAGACAGCGTTAACCTTTAGCGTAGAAATATACAAATATGACGTTAAAAAATGTTAAAGCCACTGTTAAAATATCTGTTATTTAAAGTATAAAACTGTATACTTCACATTTATCATAACACCAGTACTAGAAAACATTCATATATTTTTCACACAAAAATTCAAATGTTTTGTTTGAAACTGTTACCGAAAAGTACAATGAATTTTTATCCAATAAACACCGTCGAATATGTATTTTTATCAAATTTTTTTTGTATAATAAAATAATATTTAGAATTCAAATCATAAATTCAATCGCATATCGTTTCGTTCGGAATTGTTTTCAACAGTGTATTTGAGATTAGTGAACTTAGGTCACTATTGCATCAACAATTGATTTTATAACTTAAATGTCAAATACTCTATGGCAAAAAATACAAAGACTAACTAACATAGATATGAAAATGTTTTCGTTACAAAATATGTCCGTGTGGTGTCGAAATTATAATTATTTCTGTTATAAATTACATTTTAAAACCTAATTAATCATAAAGGTTAATGGATAATGTCACCTTTCGAACTAACATTGTTTACATTTGTCCCTTTTAACTAACACAAAAGTAAAAACATATCTTGTTTCAAACTTTAAATAACAAGTCTAGCCAACGAAAACTCCGCTATTCTGAATTCCACCATTTATAATCCTTTAAATGACAAAGTTCACGCGAGTATTATATATTAGGTTGGCAACTAAGTCAATGCGGATTTTTGATAAGAAACATTTCAAATTTTAAGGCTTTTTAATGGCTATTGTTTAATGCGAAAAAGGATAAGGGGTTGAAAGGGGGTGGAAAGTATGGGAGTATCGTCAATTTAGAACTAGAAGCTGAAAACTTTTTTTGGATTGTTAATTCGATTAACATATCTATGCCATTCAAAGTACCTTAAAATTTTATCTGTAAGGGTGTGAAATAATAGGCATAGGGTATGAAAGTCCGTACGATAATGTTAGGTTAGTGAGAATGTTGTAGAATATAATATGTAATGTTAGATCGTTTATGGAGTTATTGCAAAATGTGAAACTGAAGTTAATGCTACTAAAACTTAACAAGGACCGCACCTTACATAATAAGCGATGTGAAGACGCGCGAGGGGGGGAGGGCAATGCTAGAGTATGTTAATCCGAACTGACAGACACGCTTAGTCAGAAGCATGCGTTTAAAATAATTACGAATGCTACCCAAAGATACTATTCCAGGCGAACGAAGTCAAAGGCAAAAGCTAGTTTTCCTATCAAAACTGTCCTAAGATTTCACTTACTGTCTACATCATCAGTAGCATTATTTAAAAAAATACCATTTCAGAAGGTTTGTATGGTACAAACTAAATGGGCCCTGAAGTCGTAAAAACCGGGCTAAATGGTGAATATTACAAACCGTCCCAATCCAGATCCAACAGTTTTATTGAGTGAACCAAAATACTTTATGGAATACTTTTAACTATGATATAACGAGCTCGTTAGCAATGACGTTAGGTTCCGTTACGTGCAGTTTCGTCATCTAATCAGTGGATAGAATCCAATGAGAATTTATATCTGTAATGCCTTGCTGTTAAGGTCACAAAACGATACCGCCTCTGCACTATCTCGGTGTAATAAATTACGTGAACTTCAACAATGTAATACATTTTACCAAGACCTGCAAATTACAAGAGAGTTCTTATAGAATATTCTGTCACCGCCAACGTATTTCCTTTCTGGCCTTGTATAATAAGTAATTTATAATTACTTATTGCAGCAAGCAATGTATGTTAAATATAATAGTACACCAATACATATATCTACCGAATATAATATGAGATAGAAGGTCAAATATCATTCAGAAAACTCCATCCATCTAGATGACTGACAATCCACAACCGGGCGGTATTCGCGAACCGTGCAAAACAAAAAGTTTGGTATAGTCCGTCATCGGCGGAGTTTCCAAACCGCTACGATTAAGAGTCCTTCAAGAAGCGAGCATATCACCTACTCAAATACAGGCAACGCATGTGCAGTTCTTCTAGTATTTCGGATGTCCACAGGCGTCAATGACCTCATCGGTATTATTTTTTATATTACAAGGTGGCAAACGAGCAAACGGCCACCTGAAATCGCTAAAATAGCGAAGTTTCCGCTGCCCATAGACATCCGCAATTGCAGTTGCGTTGCCTACCCTTAATCGACGGAGGTGGAGACACACTTAAAGATGATATTTCCTCTTCCTATGTGTATCCTTCTTTATCAAATCCACTTATCCTTCCCATCCTTTCCTTGTCAGATTAGGGTGGGAAGGGAAAGAAGAAAAAAATTAGGCACCACACTCATCAGACGAACTTCTACTTTCTCTTCTACTTCACGTCTGCCTTCTGTGTGGTCGTGGTATTACACCGGTCGAGCCGGCCCATTCGTGCAAAGATGTTAAAGTAGGCTCTACCACTGTTACTACTACCAATGTATTCCCACTGCTCCTTTGTCCCCTTCTTTTATAGTAATATAAATTCCCATAAGAGCAATAATATAGCTCATATTTATTACAAATTTACTCAATGAAGTCGTGGATTGTGGGCGCCAAATATCAGTCCGAAATAGAAAATATACTGTATATTGTATGAAATTATAAAGATTTCTGCAACGCAAAAAATAGACTAACGTTTTTAAATGTAACACAGTAGGTAATACATTCGATAGATAAGGCAATAAACCTTCGCATCTTCTTCCAGACCAGTAAGACTAATACGAATTTATTGCACCGTTGGACACCAAAGACTAAGAACCCGGAATAACTCGGCACTATATTGATTTAACAATTTATACACCAGTTTATTACAGTGTTCAATCTGTGATTTAAAAACGAATCTTAATAAAACGATTCCTTCATTTCTACTAAAACTCTATTCTTATAAATATCTATGTATTCTTTGGATACAATTTTATGTCGTTTAAAACTATTTACGTTTCTATCAAACTCATAAAATGAACAACAAAATTTTACACCACATTGAATCGTATCTTTGCTTTAGACATCAATATTCATTGTCAAAGCTTTTATCGAGCTATATAAAGTAATATTTTCCTGAAAGTGCATTTAGAAAGCTGCTTTACCTCAGTATTATATTGGAAATTCATGTGACATTAAAGCAGTTTCACAATGCATAGAGTTTTAAAGTAGATTTAAAATAGTATAGATATAAAAAATATCTGAATATTCATTCAATAAGCCATGATTAAATGTTTTATCAGAAAATATAATAAGCGTCTAATATTCTTAATAATTCTGTTTAAAATATCTTCTGCAAATTATCCAGTTGAAATTTTCTAGATTGTAGTGTTCCATCTACATCGATAACGTGGTTACGATGCACAGACTTTGACCAGCCCACGCAAAAAGCACGCCCGTAAAATCTGATTACACAGATTATACACAGTGTATTCTGAGATTCACTTGTTTTCTAAAAAGCATAATACTATGCAACCTTTTTGTGTAAATATTAAGAACATTAAAAAAAATTAAAGCTATTAAAAGTTCAAGTTAAAGATTAATGATCGTTTTTTTTGTAATTGCGGAATAACTGCACTAACAAAATAATATCGGCGTCGTCATATTCAATTACAATAAAAAATTTATACTATTACAATACGGCTTAAATTAATAGACAATTATCGCCATAGATTAGAATTTTAATTCCCCAACAATCTACTTTGTTACACTTTATTCCACGATTACATTTCTACAGGTGAATTAACATTATATCATGTGATAAAAAAAGATTTACTTATCACATGATTTTCTAGAAGAATTATTTACTTATATATCTGACGCTTATCGTATCCACTGAGGCGCTCGGAGCCTACCCTAAGCCGGGTGTGACTAGGCCTTAGCAATTACGCTGACTTCACAAATTTATTTATTCTCCGATAAGTATATGTTACATGATAATGTTTTACGTTACCATAAGAATGTACTTATGAAACGCGAAAGTCACCTCCCAGTGGTACACGCCAGAAACAATATCTGTTGCGCGAATTGGTCGGCTTGCCCGGTGTAATACCACGATCACACAAGACAGACGTGAAGTGCAAGTAATTTCGCGTTTCGTCTGATATGTGTGGTGCCAGAGTCCTAATTGTAATCCTCTTTCCCTTCCCACACTTTACTTATAAGAAAAGCATGGTAAGAGAAAGTAGATTTGACAGCGAAGGGGACTTATAGGCGTTATACTTTTTTCGTGTGTCTCCTTCTCCTTCAATTAAAATTATGCAACGCATCTGCAATAGCGGATGCCTATAGGCAGCGGTCGCTTTGCTATTTTAGTGAATTCAGATGGCCGTTTGCCGCCTTATAATATTAAAGAAAAGATTTACTTTGGTACATGGCGGGATTCAAACACAAGACCTGTAGATTACAAGTCAAATGCTTAAGCCGAGTTACCGACGCTTTAATTGAAAAAAATAGGATTTACAGTACATTAACATAACATGTGTAACAGACATATCAAAGGAGTGTTTCTCCAACAGACAGATCTACATATAATTTCTCCTTTATATGCATTACACATTACGCAGTCGTGGATCTGTATGTTTCGTATACGTTCCGTTTCCTTTCAAAGGCTAATGAAGTGAATTGAATTTATGGTGTACACTGAATGAATCCATTTACCTAATATATTAAATAACATAATGCATGATTACATTATGTATATATTAATTATACTAGCTATCGCTCGCGACTCCGTCCGCGCGTTCTTTTTCTAAAATAAACGTAGCCTAAGTTACTCTTTATTACATTAGTTACCTACCAATAAAAGTCCCTTCAAAATCGGTGCAGCCATTTCAGAGATTAGCTAGAACAAACAGACAGACAGAAAGAAGAGACTCCAATTTTATTATATGTATCGATAATTAGAGCGTCGGTGGCTCAGAGGCTAAGCACTTGACTTGCAATCTGCAGGTCCAGGTTCGAATCCCGCCATGTACCAATGTGTTTTTCGACTTTTGAATAGCATATGTACATTTAACCGACGTTCTTACGGTGAAGGAAAACATCGTAATGGAACCTGCACATTTCGGAAAAGAAATTCAAAGATGTTTGTGAAGTCAACTAACACGCAACTGGGTCAGCGTGGTTGACTAAGGCCTAGTCACCCCTAGCTTGGGGTAGGCTCCGAGTCGCTCGGTGGGGACGTAGAGTGAGCTGATGATCATCAATAATCAAAATATTAGTCCATTTTAATATTTAACTGTAGTATATTTTTCACAACTTTAACTTATACATATATTTCACATTTAAGAATTAATTATTTTTTCTTTAATAGTGTTTAGTTTCATTCAACGTATATTTAACATTTTCTACGTAAATTAATTCTTGAAAATCCTCTTTTATAAAATTATGTAAATTTTGAATGAAATATGCGTCAGTGGACCCATTGTTTTATCGGAGTAATTTCATTTTCTTTGGGGATGTTTATAAAAGAAAAACGAAGTCTGAGAGTTATTAAAAAAACAACGAACTGTAAGAAAAAGTATAATATTATGTCGTTCAGTTCAAACTGAAATACTTAATCCATAAAACCATATTACCTTTTGGTCATAAATTTTGCGTCTTGTTGTTTAAAATACAACTTACCCCCTAACAAAATTGTTCAATAATTTTTATAATTTAACTAACTGTCGCCCACGACTCCGTTTGCGCGTTCTTTTTCTAAAATAAAAGATTATTTCTTAAATAAACGTAGCCTTAGTAACTCCTTATTACATCAGCTACCTGCCAACAAAAGTCCCGTCAAAATCGATCCAGCCATTTCAGAGATTAGCCGGAACAGACAGAAAGATAAAAATTGTAAAAAATGTTATTTTGGTATATGTACCGTATATATGCATAAACATGTAATAATAAACTGTTATTTCAATATTACAAACAGACACTCCAATTGTATTATATTTATAGATGAACAATTTATCATTGTTTAAAATGACCGATAGTTGAAAAGTTAATCAGCAAAATAGTGCCTATTGTAAATTGTCATTTATCATTTTCATGCTAATTAAATGTGTCAAAATTAAAACAACTCCCACCTCCCTAAATTTTAATGAAATATCCAAAGGGACGAAATATTGTGTAAATTATGACAGTGAACTATAACATCAAGGCCATCAAGTACTAATAACATTTTAGTATGAAGTCAGCTTATTAATTTATAAGTGTATATTTTTTCTTTTCCCTATAAATTATTCTAGCAAAATAAGTTATTTTTTAATTTTAAAACTTATTTTTTACGGAAAACATGAACGTGAATCTATTAAGATGGTCAAAATAGAAATAGCAGTATTATAATCAGCTCACTATAAGTCCCCGCTAAGGTGATCGAGCCTATCCTAAGTTAGGAATTACTAGGCCTTAGTCAACCACGCTGGTCCACTGTGGGTTGACTTCACACAAATCTTTGAATTTCTTCGCAAATATGTCCCAGTTGCATTACGGTGTTTTCCTTCAACGTAAGAACGTCAGGTTAATATACCTACATACATATGTAATTCGGGATCGAAAAACACGTAGCTACAAGGTGGTTTTCGAACCCATTGCAGATTACAAGTCAAGTGTTTAACACATAAGCTACTGACGATCTTTATGCGCTACACTTTGGACGCTATTTATTCTTAAACCAAAAACGTTAACAAAAGTGATAATCAACAGAGGCCGTCAAAATAAGATATAATTTAATATATTTTGTAGTCATGTTTCAGCGAAACTAATAAAAATAGAACGTATTGTCGTCCTTAGGGATCATAAATTCATCGTAATTGTCTGGTACGTATGAACTACTTATACCCTAATGCTGGCGAATATTTAAAATAACCGAACATTGTTAGCAACGTAAATTTTCACCCCTTGACCTTGAATTCCTTTAAGGTGCTTAAAACGTCGTTAAAATTTATAAAATTTTCGCGATAAAATCAAGCGAAACACAAAAGGCTTGAACGTGTTAGAGGCACTTTTTTACGTACATTATTATTTTAACGTTACTATGTGTTTTGAAGAAAGAAAGAAATCGTGGTTGCGAAATATCAGGGATTGCACGAATATTGCCAGCGTAGAAGAACTATTTCGCTTGGCCCAAGATAGGCAAAAGTTCGCTGAGCTGACGGCCAACCTCCATTAATGGAGAGGCACTTTGAGAGAGAGAGATGTGTTTTGACTGTAGTTTGTTGGAGTTTGTAGCTTAAACTGCCAAACCGATCTCGGTGAAATTTGGCATAGACGTAGAGGATAGTCTGACAGAACTCGTAGGCTTCTTTTGATCCCGGAAATGGATACGGTTCCCGTGGGATATGTAGTTTTGTTGTTTACATATTTACTCTATAGTTCCCCAACGGCTCAATATATCTTAATGCAATTTAGCACAGATATAGAACATGGTCTGGAATAACACATAGGATATTAAGTTTTATTTTAATTCCGCGTGGACGGAGTCGCTAGTCGACAGGCTAATATTATAAATGCGAAAGCTTTGATGGATGGATGGATGAATGTTTGTTTAAAGGTATCTCCAAAACAGTTCAACAGATCTCGATAAAATTTGTCACAGATATTGGACATAGTCTGGAAGAAGATATATGCTGCCTACTAAGATTTTTTTAATCCACGTGGATGGACTCGCGGGCAAAATCAAATATTATTATAGCCTCAGTTTTGTCAGTGATAACAAAATAAATGATTAATACTACTGTCACAAATCTGAGGCGTGAGTTAAGACGGACGAAAAACAAGACAGGGACAGTTTAAAAGAGATGATTCAGGATAAGATTGCTTGCATTCTAGATAGACTTGTAAATTACTAGATTTAGCCTGCGACACCGTCTGAGTGGAATAAATAAAAACTGAATTAGTAGCTTATGTGTTCTTCCAAACTATGTTCTACATTTGTATCAATTTTCAGCGAGATCCGTTGAGCTGTTGTAGAGATACTTTCTTACAAACATCCATCCATGCATCTAAACTTTAGCATTTATAATATTAGTACCATAGTGTAATAGTAAATAATATTGTAGAGATAGCAGATGTAACTGTAATAAAAAGAAATAAACCGTGCAAGTAAATGGTAAAAGTTGTGTAAAAACATTAAACGATGACAATGACTTCACCCAAAGCAAGCCGGTGGAAGAAGACGAAAAGAGAAATAATACAATCACTTCAGTGGAGTTTTGAGGTTACAACACTTCTAATGAAATACATTTTAACATCCTTGGAATATATCAGTTATCTTCCTAATAATGGACGCCAACACATTGTTCTTTACTATTTAAATATGACCCAAGTCAATTTCTAAAACTCTAATAAATCAATCAAATGTAACATTGTTCACTTATTATAATGAATACGACGTCAACTGGAAAGTTACACGCTATGTGCAAAGGCGATATGAGTCGAAGTGAACGATTCATAACAAACATGTTGAGTAATATTCTTAATAGAAATTTAATTTCAATGTAATTCCCGGTTATATTATGTAAATGATAAATGACGTTAGAAAATTATAATACTATTATATATAACTACTAACTATAAAGTCATCAATTTAAAAGTTGTTTTTAATTGCTATAAGTCCGAACTATTCGTAAAATTGTGTTGAATTTAAAAAAGGTTTAATATACTTTTTATTACAAGCTTGCAAACGAGCAAGCGGCCACCTGAAATCTCTGAAATAGAGAAGTGACAGCTCCCCATAGGCGTTGCCTACCTGTAATCATGGCGCTGGTGACGTATTGAAAGAGAATGTTTCCTCCTTATGCGTCCCCTCCTCCTTTAAATCCATTTTCCTTTATACCTTACCTTATAAGAAAAGGGGGAAATAGGAGAGGACTAATATTAAACCTCGGGAACGCACACTCATCAGACGAAACGTGAAATAACTTGCAATTCCCGCCGTCTTCTGTGTGGTCATATTATTGCACCGAGCGAGCCGATCTATTCGTGCGAAGATGCGGGCTCTACCACTCAAGTAATGTGCGTTGTTAAGTTATAATTTAATAAAGACTAGCTTAATCTAATCTCCGGTAAAATGATGTTATTTATAACTTGGTTCATTCCGCTTAAACTCCGTCTGTCTTGTCTCCAGCGTAAATTAAGTATAATATTTAGTGACGTATATACACGACAGCTTATTAATTAGTATATTCAAACCGTCGTTTGAATCGTCCCCGAATCCGACGACGCCGAATTGAAAAAAAACCATAATTAGCAGCCTATGTGCTCTTTCAGACAAAATCTACATTTGTACCAAATTTTAGCAAGATCCATTGAGCTGTTTTGGAGATACATTTAAACAAACATCCATCCATCCATCCAGCGAAA
>JAAOEG020171682.1:0-11149 GCA_011763625.2 Papilio bianor | reverse complement strand
CCGGATAAGCACAAAAAATTTCATCAAAATCGGTCAAGCCGTTTCGGAGGAGTATGGCAACGAAAACTGGGACACGAGAATTTTATATATTAGATAGTAAATTTATAAGTTTATGTACAAGTATAGACATATATGTAAGTGTACTTAGGAGTATATGTACACTTATTATAATTTATATATTATAGCTGTCGCCCGCGACTCCGTCCGCGCGTTCTTTTTCTTGTAGCCTAAGTTACTTCCTATTACATCAGCTACCTGCCAATAGAAGTCCCGTAAAAATCGGTCCAGCCGTTTCCGAGATTAGACGGAACAGACAGACAGATAGGCAGACAGACAAAAATTGTAAAAATTGTTATTTTGGTATATGTACCGTATATATTCATATACATGTAGTAAGAAACGGTTATTTCAATATTACAAATAGATACTCCAATTTTATTATATGTATAGATAAGAGAAAAGGCTACCTGATTTCCTCTTCCTGTGCCTCTCCACCAAATCCACTTTCTCATTCCGATCTTCCTCTTTTAAGAAAAGAATTGGAAGGAAAATATTGTTATAATCAGTGCTCCAGCACAAATAATCATCAGAGTGTGTGTGGAATTGCTTCCACTTCACGCTTGTCTTCTGTGGTCGTGGTATTGCGGACGAGCACATTCCTGCCACAGACGTTATTGTTGCTGGAGTCTTACATCCATATACATTTAGGCCCGCGACTTCGTTCGCCTGTAATTATAATAATATTTAGTATCTTATATGTTATTTCAGACTATATTCTATATCTGTGTTAAATTTCAGTTATATTTGTTGAACCGCTACGGAATTAAGTAAATAAGAAAAAAACTACGTATAATCCGAGCAAAGTAACAGGCAGGCTATCTTCTACATCTGTGCCAAATTTCATCAAGATACGTTTAGTTTAGGCTACAAAGTCTAAACTGCATGCATCCGAACATGTAGTTTAATTCCAGATGAAGAAGCTGGAGTACCAGAAGATAGAGCTGACGATGAAGGTGGGCAAGCACAGCGCCACCGTCGTCTGCAAGAACAAGAAGACCGCCAAGCAGCGCGCCTCGCAGTCCATACTGCAGGTACGCCTTTATGTTGTCATTTTCTCTTCCTGCTTACCTTCCAAATGTTATAGCGTGATATTAAATACCCTATATCCTTCCTAAGTTATTGCTCTGATAAATGTCAAAGTAGTTATTCAATCCCTTTAGTAGTTTTTACGTTTTGATATTTCATATTTACCAACACCTTCTTCACAGTCTATAAGGAAAGAGAGTATTCAGAGAGAGGGAGAGTAGCAGGTATAGGGAGGGGGGTAGAAGGGAAGACAGAGAGGGGGAGGGGTGAAAGACTTACTTAACTTACCACTTTGTATAAATAGTGTGGCAAAAGAAAGCGAGCTCGGCTATGTGTTTGTGTTTCTATCTCTGTTTTTTTTAAAGAGAATGAAAGAGATAGCTGTGATAACACACATTACTGTTAACTTTAAGGTTATTTTCTTATTAGCAGAAGAAATGTTACCTATTGCGATACTGATCATATTTATGAAATTAAAAAAAATTAAAATTATTGAAATTAGGCCTCCGGCATACACTCATCAGATGAAACATAGATTTTCTTCAATTTGACGTTGCTTCTGTGTGGTCGTGGTATTGTACAACCGATTTGTGCAACGGATTTACTTACAGTCTACCACTGTTTAATGTACTTCGCCGGATTAGCGAAGTGATCGCTGCCCATAGACATCATCAATTGCACATGCGTTGCCTACCTTTAAGACAGAGGAAAAGACGCACATTCCCCAAATCCATATCCCCCATTAGGCCTCCGGCACACACCCTCATTAGACGAAACGCGGAATTACTTCCGCTTCACGGCTGTCTTCTGTGTGGTTGTAATCTAGCACCGGGCGAGCTGGTCAATTCGTGCAATAGATACTGCAAGCTCTACCACTTTTAAAAGTTCCTAAACTTATGTTCCAGGCTTTACACCCCCACGTTCGCTCTTGGGGCTCCCTTCTCCGTCTATACGGTTCTCGTTCGGTCAAGAGTTGCAAAGAGAAGAAGTTGGAAGAACAGCAGATCACTCTGCTACAGGATAAAGCGCGTCAGAACGAACCAAATTACGCCGTGCTTGAAAAACTGCGCAATGAAATGCTCAAATTAAGAGAAAGGGATGAAGCTGTGGTACCTATAGGCACCCTCCTCCTACCCGCAGACCTCCCCCCCTCTGCCTCTGATCTTAATCACGTGCAGTTGTAAGAAAGTACCAGATAAAGAAAGTTTCAGGTAATTCACTCATCTCTATATAACTAGGTCTAACTAAGTTTTTCCCGCAGCTTCGCAGAATTAAAAAAAAAAGGTGAAAATGTCATATATCCAAGATTATGTTCTATATCTTCTAGTTCTTGCCCGCGACTTTGTCCGCGCGGAATTAAAACAATTCAGATTAGATTATTACTGATTATTTTATTTCTGAGCAAAATTATTGTTATAAAATTTTCGATAACATTTATCCATAGACAAAATTACGTTTAGCTGTCATTTGCGTTTTTGTTATACCAAGTTTTATACTGACTTGACTATATTTTCGACGAAACCGCAGTAAGTAAAAAAAAAAAAGGGAAAAAAGTATCCTATGTATAGAAGACTAGCAGCCCGCTCCGGCTTCGCACGGGTATAAATCTGATAAATCTCGTAGGGTTCATACGTTTGTTGCAATGTAAGCGGAAAAAATGTAATTATTTACGACATCACATTAGAAACCCCAAAAATAACAGTATTTCTCTACTATTTAATGGATGTTATTATACATATAAACCTTCCTCTTCAATTACTCTATCTATTAAAAAAAACCGCTTCAAAATCCGTTGCGTAGTTTTAAAGATTTAAGCATACATACATAGGGATATAGGGACAGAGAAAGCGACTTTGTTTTATACTATGTAGTGATGCGGCAAATTACAATAAGACGAGTTGAACTTGCGTAGTTATTGCATTGAAATGTGAAGCAAACGTATCCCGGAACCATAAATAATTCCGGGATCATAGCCTTTTTGTTCTTCTATGTTATTTATGGTCTACACATGTAATAACAAACATCCATCCATTCAATTTTCATTCACAAACCTAATCCGGAGCATAAAAGTGAGGCTATAAAAGCCTCTGGAAGCTTTATGTTGAGGTAAATTCTCTCAGTGTTGTCATATCGAAAAATTAGAAAAACTTTCGAGATTAAACAAAACTTATCTATATTATAAAGGGGAAAGATTTGATTGTTTGGCTCCATTTTTTTAACAATTATTTCACTGTTGGGTAGCTACACTATCCCAGGGAGACATAGGCTATCTTTTTTTTAATTCTGCGGGGAAAAGCTAGTATGAAATTCGTTTGAATAATTTTTAGGTTATGCTCTTACATATCTTATGTCAACCCACAATTTCCCGCCATCTTGCGTGAAGGTTCCCTATGTTGTAGACTATTCTAGAATACTTTGTACTCTTCTTGAACTTTTATGGTTGTAAATATTGTTAGGTTTTTACCGATGACATAAAATTCCCGTCCTTCTCATCATTTTTAAGTAAACAGAGACAACGATGTTTCATGTGTGTTGGTAGTGGATTTTAATGGTGAAAAATCAGATTTTTTTAAGTTATACATAATTTTAGTAGTATCTGGACAATGCAATCGTTTAACCTGAACTGAAAAAAGTGTAAACATATCTTAGTTTATGGTCAATTTGACCATATATTTTCATATGAGTGTTTCGCAATAGAAACCCGGTTTTTGGACCCTTTTCCCTTCACTACACATTTAATGACGTTCAAGTAATATAAATAATGATTCTTTATTTAATATGTTAAATGATAAATGTTAAAATCTATTTTAAAGTTGACATATAGTTGAAAATAGTATTTCTTAGTGTATGAAATGTGGTCATTTAACGATGAGTGAGGGAGACAAGGATATATATAAGAATAAGTGCGACAGAGACGATCGTATCCTTTCTTCGAGAATTACTAAAATGAAATAGTATATAATAATTTTAATAAAAATGTTACTTAACGGTGACTTTCATCTACCGAAGCATCTGTACGAAAATAATGACAAGATATTATTCCAATCCAGTATCTATATTAAAAATTTAAAAAAAACTAGAATCATATGTGTTTAAATTATACCAGTTGTAACCGCTGGAATCGATCACTGGACTGGAATAATGTTTGTGCTATAATAAGTATACAATGACTGTGAGTTCCTTTTTTTTTTCTGATTTTTGGACAATAGAAAATATTTTTATCCTGTACTAACTATATAGAAGATATTAAGAATTATGACGATTTCAAATATTACGTAAGCATATTACAATTTTTACCCCCACCCCCAAGTCATCAAAGTAAGCAAAGCACCTCCCATACTTACGTAAGCATTGGTGTATAAATTGCATTTTTCTTTTAATGAATTCTGGTTATTTCATGAGCAGCAGTTGTACTAGAAATATTAATTAGGTTTAAGACACACAAATATAAATAAAACACAAAAATAAATTTAAACTACAAAACTACTAAGCAATAACTTTTTCTATGTCAATCTTTAGTAGTTTTGTAGTTTAAATTTGGACTTCTGACAGAGAATAACACAACCGGGAATTCCCGAAGCATTTTGTTTTTATAAACAGACAATATGTTGGTTGCCATTATATAAAAAAAAAACTTCTGTAGACGTAATTACCATCTAGGCAACCCCCAAGTTATGAAAAATAAGCAAATTAAATACTCCCCCTATAGTGCTTACGTAATATTTGAACTGTTCCATAGAAATTAGGTAAATTGAATAAATGTTTACTTATAACAAAATAAAAACGGCTAACTCATGTATATTTAATCCGGTGTCGGCACCGACTAGTTTTCAGAGACGGGCCGCGACCACGAAATAATAGTCTCACTCACCCTGAAGAGCCCCCGATGGGCTCGAAAGTCGGTGCCGACACCGGATTAAATATACGTGAGTTTGCCGTTTTTATTTTGTTATAAGTAAACATTTATTCAATTTATAATAATGTCTCACGAAAGTTGAAACAGTATAAATGTTTACTTATAAGAAATATCAAGCTTCAAATCAAAGCAAAAATCAATTCTTAAAACTAAGTAGCAATAAAATTCTGAATAATTGTAGTGCATTTAATTTTAAATAAATTAAATATGGCATTAAAATGTATTTGTCGCAAACATGTGTTCAATAGATTTTTGTAATACGTGAGATAAAGAATAGATTTACGTCCATTGACATAAAAAAACATTAAATACGAGCTTTCAATCTTTATTTGTGGTAAAATTATGAATGTTGAATATCTTAGATTTTTTTGACAGATTGACAGTGCTGCCAACGAAAAAAAAATGTTAGTTGTACGATGTGAATAGATAAAAAATAATGTGTTAACTATGAAATTATATAAGGTAATAAAATTAGTTGTACAGTAATTCAAATTGCCAATAAAGATAACAGCAATACCCAGTTATTCAAAAATCAATTGTTACATTTAATTTATAATCAATAGTTAAGTTTTCAGAATGAAAGATTGCTATTAACTTTTAACAGTTTTTAAATGGTATTTTTAATTCTCTAAGCCTCTTCGTACAAGTAACGTAAATCTTCGAAACTAATACAGGCATAGCTGTCAACTGCATAGATTTGCTCCGCCATCTTGAAAATCGCAGCGACTTTTCACGACGATCTTGACAGACAGCGAGTGATTGTTTTTGGTACTAAATAATAAAATGTCGTCGATTCGTGTCTGTAGGAATCTTTATAACCACGTATTGAGTTGCTTAAGACCTTTTTCGCACCCGGATAGTAATTTAGTCGAGTAATAAAATACTCTACTCTGCAAAAATCGTTCTCATTGTCACAGTACCAATGAGTAGTATTTTGCAATTTAAATATCAACGATTACTATGAACTCTAGTAAAATAACAGGTTCCGACTTGTTTAGCAGTTGACCGAGTAGGCAGTGACGCGTAGTTGGTGCTAGTTGTGAAAATAAAATAAAATGGATTGGCTCGACTATATAATTTGCTAATCTGTTCCACTATTTTTTTTAATTTGCAAGCGTTTAGTTACTAAAGTACTTGCTACTTGACTAAAGTTCTGGTGTGAATAAGGCTGTGGAGAGTAAAATCAACGAGTTCGGAAGATTTACCTTGCCTTCTGTACGAAGGGATATTTTACTTAGAAACCGGGCGTGAAATAAAATGAATCCCACTGTAGTGATAAGATAGCTAGAATATTAATGGAATAAGTATTACGAGATAATTAATTTTACACCGAAACATTTAATAAAGATGGCTTTTAGTTCCTTTTATTGTTTCATTTTGTAAAAAGAAATATTTTTCTTACATTTTTTCAACTTAATTACAGGCTGTGTTTTCCCAGAAGTCAATTTCAATAAAGGTTGTCAATTAATAAAATACCTCATATGTGTTTCAATTTCTATAATCTCTATGACATAACAAATAACATATTATCGTATTTTATTTCATAAATAATAGCATTTTCTACTTTATTTGACATCTTACAAAATCTAACCTAAAAATTGTAAGTATTGGTAACATGTACGTACTTTTAATACAATAATGAAATAAATAATAGGTACAATTATATATTATTTTCTAAATAAATTATAAAATGTATTTCTTAACCACAAAATCTAAAAAAATATACTTCATTAAAAATTTTACGTTCAAAAATATACAAAAGGTATTAGTGAGTTAAGTTTAAAGTTCGTTGTATTAAAAATGATAATTAAATAATACGATTAAATAAAATATTTACAAGCTACACTTTATCTAAATAAAATAGTAATTCTATTATACATGGTGGAATGTCATTGCCAGGGCGCCCAGGGCCGCGCGGCATGCCTAGTCTCGCTAGCTGTCAACACGTTTGACACATCGCTGGCGCCTGACGGATATGCCTGTCAATGTCAATGAAATATTTATGGTTAATTAAAAAAGAATCATCTCTATTAATGAGTGCAGATGCAGATATTCTGAAAGAAGTCGTTCTTTTTTATATTATAAAGTGGCAAACGAGCAAGGGGCCACCCGAATTCGCTAAATAGCGAAGCGATAGCTTCCCATAGACATCCGCTATAGCAGATGCGTTGCCTACATTCAATAGACGGAGAAGGAGATACATAAAAATAATATCCCCGTTTCTTATGCGTCCCTTCCTCCATCAAATCAACTTTCCCTTCCTATTCTTTTCATTATTATAGAAGTGCAGGACCGACTATCGTGGCGATCTTTGGGGGGAGGTCGATGCCCAACAGTGGGCGTCATATGGCTGAAGAGAAGAAAAGTGTAGGAAGGGAAAGAGGATTATAATTAGGCCTCCGGCCACACTCTAGTAGGCCTATGACCACACTCATTAGACGAAACGCAGAATTAGTTCCACATCACGTCTGTCTTCATGCCTGTCTGAAAAGTAGTTTTTAGCCAACTCTACTATAATTGATGACTTGCAGAACTACTTACGGTTTACATATGTGAAGCAGATCATTGATCCGGCTTATTAGCTCAATTAGTACCTGAATAGAGTTGTGATTTGCGTTTCGAGCTGCGAAGTACGCCAGCAGATAGTTCGAGACTCGTCGGCTCATATAGTTCTAGTATACCGTTTAGCCGTGAACTGACAATTTGATCGTTGATCCGCTCAATGGCTAAAGTATCAGTGAGCTGAACTTTTAAGCTGGATCTGAGCTTTACACACGTTAACTTGGTATGTGTTGTGTCCCGCCTTGGCACAGGTGGTTTAGAATATTGCTTGTCTTGATATCACGATTAGGACACTAACACAACCGCTCCACTTGAGTCTCGGAATACGACTGACTCAGCCGCCACGGGAACTGGCGCATGAGGCTACCAAGAGGGTCAACTGACTAGTTGGTCCACCACAGTATGCATCTTGATTTTATTTTAGTCGAAATATATCTCTCAAGTGAAGTCGGAGATGATCGACATTCAACAACTTCTATTTTATTTTAATAACAATTGCATGCTACACTCGTGAGCATAAATAAAGAGTCGCTTAAGAATGTTTGAATAACTCGGAAAATAAAAACGCTAAATATAAACGCTAAAACTTAACGCGAAAATTAAAATATTTAATTTTATTTTAAGAACATTTAATTGTCTATCATGCACAATTTCAGTTAGCTAGCGTCTTTATCTTCCGAGATATTCAAACTTTCTTAACCGACCCTTTATTTTTACTCAAGGCTATATATTTCATTGTATCCCAGTGAAATACTAAATACTTTCAGACTATACCCATGCAAGTGACAAAACTGTGCTCCGTAAATAGTGCGTTATCTTACGAGATTTCATTAACTCACGTATAAAAAGGTAAATAAGGGTATGGTCCGTGTGTCAGCGGGCTGTATCTTTGCACGGTTCAATGGCTGACATTTTAGCTATCTAAAATAAATACAACTTAAATGTATTACATTCTTCGACACTTTTTCTGTGTGTCTGTAAGAAATTGTAGATGACAGAAATCATATAAAGAGGTTTCCACGGAATATTGAATTATTTTTTTAGAGCGGTACGTAAATATTCCAGAATCTTCTTACAGCCTCCAAATATCAGTAGCTCTAACTAAACTTCTACTAAATGATCTCTGGAAGGGTTCGGGCGTCCCCACAGTCTCCGTGTTAAACTCCCTCTGGTGCAGCTTATCTAGGTGTATTATGGGGTCAGCGTCGCATTGCCTCGCTCAACTTCCTAATAGAGTGAGTAAAGTAAGAGAAAGTTGTTTATCAGCTAAATAACTGAACGTACTTGCTCGAGCCAGCGCTGCTTGATGAAGTCAGCGGCGCGCTCGCCGACCATGACGCAGGCGGCGTTGGTGTTGCCCGACGGCACGGCCGGCAGCACGCTCGCGTCCGCCACACGCAGCCGGTCGATACCTTGCACCTACCACACCAGAAAACCTCTTCATTTGTAACTTTTTAATAATTGGTGAGCGTATTTGTAATTAATTTTCCTTTTTTTTTTACAAGATGGCAAACAAACAACCGGCCACCTGAAATCGATGAAAGCGAAGGTACCTCTGCTCATAGACATTCGCAATTGCATTTAATCTATACATATAATAAAATTGGGGTTTCTGTTTGTATTATTGACATAACCGTTTTTTACTACATGGAAATGAATATATATGTACGATACATACAACAAAATAACAATATTTACAATTTTTGTCTGTCTGTTTGTTCTGGCTAATTTCTGTAATGGCTGCACGTATTTTGACGGGACTTTTATTGGCAGGTAGCAGATGCAATAAGGAGTAACTTAGGCTACGTTTATTTTACAAAAAGAACACGCGTACGGAGTCGCGGGCGACAGTTAGTCCATTAACGAACCTTTAATCGACAAAGGAGACTACAGAAATAGAATATTGTCTTCCTATGGTCTCCTACCCATCCTTTCCTTGTAAGAAAAGTCTGGTATTTTTTTTATTTTATATTCTACTTACAAGATATTTAAGCCAATTCAAGTTTTTTTGTATCATAATAACTGTCACTCTTCAGTTTTGTTTGGTTCTGCTACATTTACTGTTGCTGGTATTTGTAAATTGTGATAACTGATCGTTGGTGGCTCAGGAAATAAGCTCTTGACTTGTAATCTGCAGCTCATGGGTTCGAAATACGCCATGTTTTCGATTCTTCGAATTTCATAAATGCATTTATCCGACATTTTTACGATGAAGGAAAAACTAGATTTTTTATATATAACGCGCGTATAACTCGGAGACGAAATTCAAAGATATGTGAAGTCAACCTGCACTGTCAGCGTTGACTAAGGCCTAGTCACCCCTAACTTAGGGTAGACTCCGAGCCCCTCGGTGGGAACGTATAGTGCGCTGATGATGATGATGGTGATCAATACCACGTTACTTATTTACTACAGATAATACCTGCAGCAGATGATCAACAACCGCATTAGGGTCTCCCCTGGGCCCCATCCTGCAGGAGCCTGCCTGGTGGTTCTCAGGGCCTGTCTGCATCCTGACCGCGCACTCCCAGTACGCGTCACAACCGAACTTGAACTTCTCGCATCCCTTCACTGGTGTCTTGTTCAATTTTAAGCCGTATTTCTTCAGTGCTTTGGTCTCTGATAGCTTGATAGCGAACTTTATGCCTTCGATTAATGTTTTTACGTCATCAGGATGTGTTAAGTAGCTGGAAATAATTGTAGACTTTTATATTTATAGTAAATAATTGTAGTTGAGAGCGTCGGTGGCTCAGGGGCTAAGCACTTGACTTGTAATCTGCAGGTCCTGGTTCGAATCCCGCCATGAACCAATGTGAATTTCGATTTTAGAATCTCATATTTACATTTATTCGACGTTCTTACGGATAAGGAAAACATCGTGATGCAGTATCGAAGAAGAAATTAAAATATATGTGTGAATTCAACCCGCACTGGGCCAGCGTGGTTGACTACGGGCTTAACTTTGGGTAGCTTCCGAACCTTAGTGGGGACGTACAGTGAGCTGATGATGATGACGAGGAATATACAGATGGATAGATGTTTGAAGGTATCTTCAGAACGGTCAAACGGATCTTGCTGCAATTTGTCACTGATATAGAACATAGTCTAGAAGAACACATAGGCTAAATTTTTTTCATAACGCGCGTACTGAGTCGTGGGCAAAAGCTAGTGTACTGATAATTTTTTCTAGCAACTACATTTTAAGAATTATAATGAACTCACTTGGCATAGATCTTGGGATGGGCGAAGGGATCACTGCTGGCTATCTCCAGATGTCCCCTGCTTTTAGGATGCAGCACCGCGGGGAACACCTGTATGGTGCGGGAGCCGTTGCCAAGGCTCTCGCCGACCATGCCAGTCCTGGCGCAGTCCGCTAGGAACCCACCGAAGAACAGCTGGATGTCAGGGTTGTCTCCCGCCGGGTCCGCGTACTTTGTGTTAATGAAGGCCGTCACTTCTGATATACCTGCGTGAAAAAAAAAGTTTCAAAGAATGTACACATCCTACTTCACTACATAGTATAAAACAAAGTCGCTTTCTCTGTCTGTATGTCCCCTTAACTGCTTAAATCTTTAAAACTACGCA
>JAAOEG020171160.1:0-11161 GCA_011763625.2 Papilio bianor | reverse complement strand
AGTGCTGTGACAACACTGCTTACTAAAAAGAGAAATCGTTTGCTTGTTACCGAACGTGGCGACTTGCGACTGTTCTTTAGTAAATTGGAACCTGATATCAACAAACTTATTAAACAGCAGCAGATTCATCCTTCACATTAGTTTCTATATAAGAATCGATTATTTTAGTTTTATTTTTAATAAAAAAGATCTGTTTTAATAGTATAAATTAGAAGTTATAGTGATTTTTAAATGTGTGAAAATATGGGGGCGCTAAAAAAATATCTATTCTCAAAGTGGGCAGTAGACAAAATAGGTTTGAGAACCACTGGACTAGGTGTTAACACAGTTGAGACTTGATAGTTATTTTGATTACAAAGATAAATATAAGAATTTAGTTATCTCTTACGGTTGATAATTTACGAAATTACAATACGATCGTGCTTCTCAATGTCGTGTACCGCGCTCTTGCTAGAACGTTCGGTTCGCTTCGGTTCAGGTTAAAAATGACAATGAGTCATGCTGTTTCGTGCGTTCGGCCGGTGTTCATTGCTTTAAAATCGTAATCAAGTAACAAAACATACAGAGAGTTCCATACTTATCTAAAAAAAAGGTCCGATATTTAAAAACAAAATTGTTCAGGCAGACAAATACAATATTAATACTTAGAATATATGCCACTATTAGGACATACTAGGACGTTTCTTTTTACTTTTTTGTGTTTTGATTGATTTTGTAGATGTCCGGCTCTGACAAAAAAAGTGGTCACGTTTGTGTACATTGTGCGATAGTAAGATAGTAAAGGGCTCCCTTCGCTCGCCCTAAATACTTTAATTACTTGTTAGTATGACTTCCATTTTTGTAGTACATAAACCTTAAGATAAGTAAATAATTTAAAAAGAAATTCCCTGTACTGATTTTACAGGGAACTTCTCCATTATTTAACTGATTTGAAGTAAACAGCGTTATAGTGATGGTTTAAAATAATAAAATTTCAGAACAATTCGTCTTTATACACTATCGTCTATTCCTATTGAGAAACGTAAAATGAACGGTTCATAGAAATAAAAATCCTTGCCATTAGAACAGTGGGGGTGATAAAACGCCACATAGCGCTCCAGAAGATGACCCAAAGCTTGGACTGGCGGCCGATCATGCTCTGAATGTCGCTGCAGAACTTCTCAGCGCCGTAGATCCACGCGATGACGATGCACTCGGTTATGGCTGTGATTAATACCGACCAGTTTGCCGCGTACTTGTCCATCAGCTGCAGCCAGTACATTCCGCTCTGGAAACCACATTTATTTGTTACTCTTAGTTTTTCTGCTTTGTACTATTAAGTTTTGGCTTCATTTGGGCGTTCACGGTACTGTTGTTTTCTTTATCCTTCAAATAGAATAAATATGATAAATATAACATAATTTGAATCCTGCACATTTTGCACGATAAGATTTATTGTATTCCTGTATGTACAAAGTTTGAACGAGTAATTATAGAATCATTATCAAACCATTAGAATTATTTTCCTAAGAACCATAATTACATTCTTATTTATTACATCGTTACATTCATAATATTGTGATCGATAAAATATGACACTCGTGCTGCGTCCCTGTAAGCCGTAAAAATAATCGAGAAACTTGGAAGCAGAAACTTCTTTGACGTACAGTAAATTTCATTTTATATTACATTTAATGACTTTCTTAAAAGTGTGCTAAAGTGCCTAAATTAAAGCGCGCGGCCTCCGCTTTGGGTAGTATGCTGCTCAACCTGAACGGCCCGAAGTCAGCTTGCCAGCACCTGTAATTGGGCGGCGTCAAATATATGGCGCTTTATTGGGCTCCGGTTTGTTTGATTCTTATATAACAGTGGTAGAGCCCGCTTTAACATCTTTGCACAAATGGGCCGGCTCGTCCGATGCAATACCACGACCTCACAGACGACAGGCGTGAAGTGGGAGAAATTCCGTGTTTCGTCTAATGAGTGTGCGTTCTGGAGGCCTAATACTTGTCCTCTTCCCTTTCCCACCCTTTTTCCCCTTTCTTATAAGGAAAGGATGGGAATGAGGTTACACGGAGGAGGAAATGCACAGGAAGAGAGAATATTCTCTTTCAGTGCATCTTCTTCTTCGTTGATTAAGGGTAAGCAACGCATCTGCAATTGCGGATGTCTATGAGTAGCGGTCATTTCGCTAATTACCGATTATAGGTGGCCGCTTGCTTGTTTGCGCCATTACGCCATTCAAAGTTCGGTAAAATTTTATTTTCAAGGTTGTAAAACAACAATAGGGATTTGGGGATGATAGGTTGTATGGAAATGTTTTAGGACTATGTTTTAGAAATATCATATTCGATGATTCTAATCCGAACGAGCAAAGACACGTGAAGTTCCACGAGGACGAAGTCGCTGGCAAAAGCTAGTATATATGTATAAAACGATAACAGTAGGCACACATATGTTCACACCCCAAAAACAAAAGGGTCAAATTAAGGGCAGGTCCAAGTAAGGCGCGGCGTTTACTTTATGAGTCTCTACAGTTTGATATTTGGTGGTACTTACGTACTTCAAAATTTTAGAAACTTTATGTACTTTTTTATATGTGGGATAGGTATTGAAGTCAGGCATTTATTTAAATAATAACTTTATACGATTTTTTAAGAGTAAAATTTTAAATTAAAATGTAAGTATGACCCCTTAATTTTTACTGTCATGACTTTCAAAGAACCTAATTTCAAAGTCTTAGCCTCTAAGTGATGATTATTAATTTAATTTAACAAAACAATAATTTTACAATAATTAACATTAAAATTTGTGTAGAAATAAGTAAGAAATAAAATCATCGATTTTTTTCCTAGAAAATCGTGATTTTTTTGAAAAATATTTAAAAAATTAATAACTCCAGAACCAATGTTTTTGGATGGGGCAAGAAGTACAAGGCAAAACTTTTAAATTAAAATTTAGCTCTTATAGAAATATTTGTAAAACGTGCATAGAAAAAGAAATCAAAAATATTCTGACACTGAAAATGTGTATATTCGTAAATTTTTAATTAATCTTTTTTCTCAATACAAAGTGGTGTCAAAACAGCTTAAACGTACGCGTACGTAGATTTAATATTAAGTATGACATTTTATCATAAGACTTTTTCTACTTCCTTCGTGAACATGACGCAATAGTATACCAGTACTCGTATAATGAAAATACTTGTAATACCCTAATTCGCGAAAATGTTGTTGTTGAAAATTATAAATTAAAACAAAATAAAACATATTTTAATGTTAAATATTTGTATTTTGTTGTTATATTTATAATATGTAAAACAAACGTAAACCGTAAACTTTTTCCACAAACATAATATTGTATTTTATTATTTTAATTAAATAACAATTAGAGTTCTAACAATATCATGACTAATTATGTTCATGTATCATGACTAGTATGTACATACCATGTTATTTAGGTTGGGTATAAAAGGAAATATGTACATAGGAAAGAACATACGATTTATTTATTTTGTAAACATTTTATAAATGTCAACATTGGTAAAATGTAACACGAAAATACCTCTGGAGGCTTCCTAACTCCTGCAGATTCTGCTAACTAATAATGTATAAGAAGGGTTGCTTACATTGGTGGTGAAAATAAGTCCTCCTAAGAAGCCAAATATAGCAACGGTCGTCACTACACCTTTTTTATTCTCTCGGAAATTAGGGAAACGATCAAGTATTGCTGTTGTCACCGTCTCCATTAGAGCCAACTGAAATGATAATGTTAAACACAAATTAATTTATACATTTGATTGTATTCATGGTTCGATAAGTTCATAAAAAGCTCTTCCAAAGTACATATACATTACTCTTTTATAACTTAATTTATCTTAAATGATCAATTTTACCGTTATATAGTACAATATGGTCTAACAAGGATATCAATGCCAGTGAAAGTGCCGTTGATATCGCGACTAGCACTGTCAAAAACAGACGGTGTCATTTTTATCAGTATTTTCTTGTTCATGTTCTTCATTACTGAAAGTCGTGCTTATCTTCTACTGCTTGCACCGAAGTATCGACGAGTTGCCACCATACGGCTATATCCTTGGCTTATCTCATGGCGGTCGGAATGTCGAGTCCCAGTATAGCTTGCACTTGGTCAGACCAGCGGGTAGGTGACTGGCCCCGTGACCTTTTGTCCTCAATTTTACCTTCTACAATCAATTTGTCCAGGTTATCTGGTTGTCTTCGGACAATGTGTACTCGTTCGGTAGCAGATGGTGAATAGTCTGGTGTTGATCTAAAGTTGGCAGAGAATGGATTTGTTTTTACCTTTTGCTGTCCATGACATTCACAACATTCTCAGCCAACACCACATTTCGAAAGCCTCGATATTCTTCCGGTCATCTGCTTGGATTAACCATGATTCTGATCCGTACAAAAAAATCGAGAAGACCAAAGCGCAAAAGTCTGATCTTGGTGGCGTTTAACACGTTTCTGTTTTGCCAGATTCTGGTCAGTTTACTCATTGACGCTATAGCCATCTGTGTTCGTCTCCGAATTTCCCAGTCGTATCCTCCCTGGTTGCTTATCAAAGACCCTAAGTACACGAACTGAAATGACATCTATGAAATCCAGGCCTGACAGCTGTCCTGTCCGTGTATAGAAGACCAGCTCGATCCATTATTTTTGTTTTGGTCTTATTAATGGCAAGACCCAAGGCGCGATTAACTCTGTCAAACAGTTCCGCTAATTTCTTCTCTGGGTCTACCAAGGGGCAAATAGCAATCTGCATACTGGAGATTGCTGATCTTATTGCCTCCTACAGAAAAGCCTCTATCCCAATCTTCCAGCGCAGTTCTCATAATATATTCGCCATTGATGTTGAAAAGAAAAGGAGATAGAATACATCCCTGTCGGACCCCTTTCTGTGGTTTAATAGGTGCTGACATCACGTCATTGACTCTTACCATTGACTCCCCATTCTCAGAAAGGGCTGAAATTAAAGTTCTTAAGTGCTCAGGGAGAATCTCTAGGAGGATTCTCCACAGACAGTCTCATTTTACGCAGTCAAAACCCTTGGAGTAGTCAATGAAACACATAATCATTGGGAAATTGAAATTCCGGTTCTTCTCTATGAGCTGTCTGACGTTGAAGATTTGCTCCCGGGAACCACGATCTTTGACAAAAACGGCTTGTTTTATCAGATTATCAGTATGTACATATGTGATTATAAAATTGATAATTCAAGCAAATCGCTCTCCTGTAAAATTGGAATTTTATACTTAAAAACAGTTTACGTAGGAGAAACTGAAATGTAAAAATGTTGTTGGTTTTTAGGTATTAATTTACATTACAAGAAAATGCGTAGAATCAATTGTAATGTTTTAAATACCGTCAAAAATAACCAGATTTATTTACTTTATTTATTTAATAATTATTATAAAATCTTAATATTAGTGTGAAGTCCTACAAAATGACATCAGTAGTTCACCTGTGTTGAACTGTGCCTGATCGAGTCTCTTATATACAATTTGAAAAGTTAATTTTGAATAGGTACTACATATACGTAATGTAAATGTACATGTATGTAATGTATGTTTATCTGCGTGTTTCGAATTTGTCAATATTTACACGAAAAAAAAGTAAGTAAGTTAGCAAGCAAAAACATTGACCATCAAAATTAAATGAAATCTTTTTGATCATGATAACTCGTGATAAATGATTTTCCTATCATTTAATTCGTTGGAATAAACCGCTATCTGGTTCTACGGACGGAGTAAGTTATACCTCAAATAGATGATTATAGATGAGAAGATTTTGAATAAATGCATTATTGAACTACATTTTGGCCATACTCTATTCGATAAAAAACGCTGAGTTCTGCCGCGCACCTAGATATTTAATGAAAGCGCTAATCTTTGACACTTCATTAACAATTACTAGTTGTCCATACCTGAGATCCCAGACCAAGTGACAACAGCGTTACAAAGAAGAGAACAGACCAGAGTGGCAACATTGGTAATCTAGAGACCACCTCCGGGTATACAATGAAGGCACCAGAACCCTGTTCCACCACGCAGTCCATGCCCAGCTCGTGCGCCATAAAACCGATCACCGAGTAGATGAGCAGCCCCGCAAAGAACGTCGTCAGTATGTTAGATCCCGCCACAATCAAGGAGTCACTTAAAGACAAAGAAATTAAATTCTATGTTATTTCATATATCAAAATGTATTTAAACATATACGAGTATGTATTGAAGTTGTATATTTTAAACGTTTTATTGAGATTTTATTTCTTTTGAAAATTCAATAGAAGCAAGTACAGTGTTATGAAAAGGTTGAGCACGGATTAAGGATCCGCCACGTATTAGACAAGTGAAGAAGTTAATGTAGGTATCGCCTAAACGTAAAGTGTAGCGGCTCGGAATCGGCTTTCTGCACGAATGTTTCTTTTGCATTTCTACCTCGTACGTTGCAGCGCCGACGTCTACTTCTTGCAGACCAGTACTATTTGGTTATGCGATTTTGTGATCTTTCACTTCGGCTGCTAGTTTCTATATTACCACAAGACCAACATGTGCTCTTTCGGTATTTCATTCTGAGTTCGTATATCGATTCGCGATTTGTAACGACGAAAAAAATTTGAAAGAGGTTGGAAAGAAGAAAAGGACGAAAGAGGTTAATGTAACCAGTGAACGAATAGTGACGAAACATACAGTGAAGAATAATAATTCGTAATCTCAATTGCGACGTTTAAGAACCTTGTCAACACTTAGTTATTATTGAACAGAATCGGAAACTATTGCTATGAACACAAAATAAGTTTTTAATACTCACGTGTAACAGTTATTGGAAAATTTGTTATAAGACGAAAGTGTTATCAGCCCTCCCCAGCCTGGGCTCGTGCCCGGACATAAAAATGTTTGTATAATCGCGTCTTCCCAGACCTACAACAAGAAAATAATGTTACTAATATCTACAAGGAAATGTTATTCCTTCAGCAGAATAAGATGGAAATTTACATAAAAACATTTTAGAACACATGTTTAAGTACGTGTTTCTGGCTTTGATCATTTTTTTCATACAAAAGTTGTTTATTATAGTTTCACAATAAAAGTTTACGAGGGCTGTTTGTAAACCCAAAAGACGTAGTTACTTGATCTGAAAAGTCCGTATATAAATTATCATGTTATTCTGCTGAAGAAATTGTTATTTGTAGGGTCATATGTTCCTCTCCTGAGCATTGAAACCGCGGCAATTCTAACCCTGATTAAGTTGTAATAATTCAACCCTTTACCATTATGTTGGCACATTTAAACATTTTAACTATAATTTAATTAGGAAATTCAGTAAATAGAAGCCGAGGTTGGGCATGAAACTCTATGAGCGGTTTTGGCTCGAAATGTTGATCACTTTTTTTTTTTTATAAAAGAAGGGGGAAAACGAGCAGTGTGAACACCGAGGTGATCTACGACGCCCATAGACATCAGCAATACCAGGGGAACTGCAGATGCGTTGCCGGCCTTTGAGAAGGTGATACGCTCGCTTCTTGGAGGACCCTAAGTCGTAGTGGTTTGGAAACACCGCCGAGGACAAACCATTCCACAACGCGGCTGTGCGAGCGCAAAAAATTAAACTTCAAATAACAATTAAACATATCCATGCCAGGAAAGGCTTTGGCAATCCTGTTACAACTTGTTCCATAACATGCGAAAAAGTGTAACGTTGAACATGGTACTAATTATTAAATAATAAATTTGATCACCCTAACTTACTTTTGAAAATTGGTTTGTGTCCCCTCTCTTATAATTAACGAAAACATGAATCTTAATAATATAACAAAGCAAATCCTTGTTATCCTTGATTAAGATTGCACATATCAATAAAGTCTTCTAATGTTTTATGAATGTTTTCATATGGCAGAAAACCAAAAAAAAAAAAAAAAAATAGAAAGACAAACGAATTGAGGACCTCCTTCTTTTGATCTCGACGAACTTCTCTATCTCGCGTCCTGCACGGCTTAAACCGAATGGCCACCCCCAAGTGTGACACTACAGGTCGGTAGACTGCGATGAGATGCGGTCCTTTTTTAAATCGTACCCGGGTGATAGAACTATTTATTTCGTCATCTGTCGTGCCCTTAGGGGGCAATTTTCGGTTCTAGTATGGTCAATCCTGCAGATTAGCTGCGCGCTATTAACAGGATTACTTCCGGGCCTGGGCTGAGGGGCAGCGGCTGGAGATGTAAATACCAAATGGAAAATATTTTTGCGCAATCTGGTATTTTGAAGGAACTGGATGCCGAGTTATACAGAAGTACAGAGTTATTGCCAAGGCAAAGTTGAAACACGTGGCTAGCTTTGGTGAGAGACACGTGCGCCTTCCTTCCAAAACTCATGCGTTCTAATTTCTCGCCAAAGCTGTCGAGGGGAATTTCTGTTTTTACCATCCGTTTTCATATCATCTCTGCGTATACTTATATTCGTTGGCCAATATCGCAAAAGTGAAGGCCGATCTTCTAGGCTTTTTTTTGCGTCCAACTCGACTATGGAGGTTCGCTTCACGCCGAGACACAGTTTCACCAGAAATCTATGAAGAAAATACTGCAATCTCAGGACGTTCACATGTTGGGTGGGCTTGACGGAATTCCAACCATCGTGCTTAGGACATGCGCTCTTGAGTTGGCATCGGTTTTAACGCGCCTGTTCCGGTTCTCCTACTCCTTAGGTATTATCCTGAACTCAAGGAAGACTGCCATAATGCACCCAATCCCAAAGAAAGACGATGGCGCGACATCAATTGCCAGCTTATGAGGTACCTTGAAGAGCATCACCTGATAAACGATTGTCAATACTAGTGATGCAACGGATCTGTGTTTCTGTTTCCGCAAGTGCGGAAGTTCCGCGCGCTTTTCAACATTCGTTTCTGCTTCTGTTTCTGCTAAAATTTACTTTTGATATCTGTTTTCGTTATGGATCCGATAAGACACTTCCGTTGCATCACTAGTCAATACGGTTTCCGTCAGCCTCACTCAGCTGGAGTACTTGTCGCGTACCTCACGCATCGATAATCGGAAGCAATCGAGGACAAGGGGAGGCCCTCGTGGTTAGGTTGGACGTGGCCATAGCCATTGTTTGGGTGTGGAACAAATCACTTATTTAGAAGTTGCCTTATTACGGGCAAGCCAATAAACTATACGCCTGGATTTCAGCTTTTTGGGAGGATAATACTAGAAGGAATACAGTTTCTTTTGAGTTTCGGAAATCGGTTTTGTTTTTTTCTTAAAATGTTTACCTGTTTATCAAATTTTAGTGAAAATAAAGTTCTATTACCAATTCTCGTTATACACAATGTAACATGTCCCTAATTTCAATTCTAAATCTAACTTAGAATAGCCACGGTAATCTGCTCTATATTACCTATTATCTATTCCACAGTTCACCAAAGATCTTCGTAAGAACATTACTAAATTTAAAATTGTCTAATAAGAAATGTTGTTTAGTTCTTCGACTCTCGTTGATTAAATACACTATAGATATGGCGTGAATGACAAAAATGTGTCGAAAAAATATCAGCCAACCGTTGGCCTATAAGTAACCGCCCGCTCCTTAGTACGTATTGTGCAGTCAAATAATACAGTAGTGTGTAAAATTATTACCATTAAATTACCGTAAGTCAGCTTCAGATTACGATTTCGCTGAATTAATAATATTTCGCGAGCTTCAACGCTTTGCATTTTCAGAATACCTAGTGATCCTACAATAAATAATCGATAGGTAGACATTATAAAATGCTGTGGAGAAGTTTTTTGGAAACCCACTTAAAGTACTATCATATGCTCTGATCGTTTCCGACCAAAAGATCTACATTTTGTTAATGTAATTAAAAAATAAAATAAAGTACTTTCAGCAACATTTCGTATTTACAATATTTAAAGTACTTTTCCTACATGTGGCATAGTATGGTATTGTTAATATGAATACAATTATCAATTATTACTTAAAATAGATTTTACATTTTAGAAAACTTCACAAACATTAACATGGTTAAATTTTGCGTTAAAGTGTTAAATACGTGTATATCTTTAGCTGGTATCCACTTAACACACACACACACACAAAGACAAATGGAATGACAGGGCGTAAGACAAAGCAGTCACGCACACGAGCAAGCATATAGTGGACTGTTTTTAATGCACTGATTGGATGACGTCACCATATCTATGCTTTAAATAATCGAAGGTGTAACACAACTTGAAAAAAAGATTGCTTCGAGAATAGGATGCTAATCAAATTTGCCCCGGATAACCTAGACGTAATTTCATCTAGAGTTTATGATGTTTTAAAATGTTTCCGTTTGACGAATTTATTTAAAACTTTTGAGTCCAAACAATACGGATGCAAATGCGGATGTCCCCGTCCAGTTTTTTAACCAAGGTCATACTGTCCACCCAATCCGTTGGTCGCTCTACTTTAGTTAGGATAACTTTTGTCTTACACTATCTCTTCATGCAATCGGTAACTAACGAGGCGCGTGTACAACAGGAGTAATGTTATCTTTTAATTTAGTTCTTTATACTCGTGGTAAGCAGCCCCGCCTCAAACCTGTCTAAAATGCAACTATTTAACTGCGCATTAACTGCTAAAACGCGGTGCACTACGTTAAACTCTTCGCACTATTAACGTCCTTAAATAAGGACAGAGTTCACATTTGCAACAATTCATTTTAATATGTAATAATTATTTTTATATTTCGCCTTTAAGCTTAATTTTCTTAAACATTAAAACTTCTATAGATGTGCCCGAGTAACCTAAAAACTTAGTGCAAGTTGGAATAATACCTTGCTTGGCGAGGCAACCCTACCTTTCTCGCCAGGGAGGGAAAGGTGAGCGGACCCTCAGGCCTCGAGGCCTATGCCGATGTGATGCGACCTATTTGGGTCGTCGTCACTGGACGGGATGTGGGAGAGCTCGCCCTCGGTGGCAGGCAATCCTACGTCCTGCGCGTAAACCTGGCGGCCTTCTGTCGCTGGGACCGCGGACCTCTGTATTTATCAAGACGGAGGCCAAGAGGCTCGTCAACGACCGAGCTCTTACTGATCGGTTCGACACTCTGGCTTTGCGGAGGGATGTTAGTGCCCTCTGCATATTCTACCGCATTTACCACGGGGAGTGCTCCGAGGAACTGTT
>JAAOEG020170330.1:0-11172 GCA_011763625.2 Papilio bianor | reverse complement strand
TCTAAAATAAACGTAGCCTAAGTTACTCCTTATTACATCAGCTACCTATCAATAAAAGTCCCATCAAAATCGGTCCACCCAATCCAGAGATTAGCCGGAACAAACAGACCGACAGAGAGACAGACAGAGAAAAATTGTAAAAAATGTTATTGTGGTGTTAGTACCGTATATATTATTCTTATACATGTAGAAAAAAACGGTTATTTCAATATTACAAACAGACACTTCAATTTTATTATTTGTATAGATTAGTAAATATCCATTCAAGTACAAACACTTTTATTAACTTATACTGATGTTAACAGTTATTTTTCCTACTGTACAATTATCTGACGTCTCTTGTATCTAAGGCCAAGACCCTCTTTGGGTCGATTACTCAGCGGAGTCAGTATTATAAAAGGTAAACATTAAATAATTGTTTTCTTTGTTGAACTAAGTAGGAATTAACTTTTATTTTAATGTTATTTACTTCGATAATAGTGATAAATTAAAAAATAACAGAGTGTTGATACAATTTAAAACATTTAATATCGATAAACATCATAAGTACGATGTTTATCGATATAAATTCAAATCACTAGTGTAGATGTGAGCCACAAGTCGTGAACGCTCCGACTACCTAATGAAGTAATGGACCATTAGGCGGCCAAGTTGGCCCCAACAATGTCATGAGACCATCTTTGTTGTGACGACTACACAACGACGGAGGGGACCAAAACGTTCACTCTTCAATGCACTCCTTTAATGGTTCCATTCTGTCGGAAATTACCTATAGATATAATGAGTTATTAAATCTAAAATATTTTATAAGTTTAATTTTTTAATTTTCGAATTTAAAAAAAATCAAAGACGACCTCTTTTTGTAGTACAAGGTTCAAAATTGCGAAGCGACCGCTGCCCATAGATGTACGCATTTGAACACGCGTTACCTACCTTTAATCAATAGAGGTGGGGACGTACAGAAAGAGAAAGATTCCCATGTCATCCCATCCTCCGCCAAATCCTCTTCCCCCTCTCATCCGGTGCGGTTGGAGAGGGAAAGAGGACTAAAATTAGACCTCTGGCAAGCACACGACATCAAATGAAACGCAGAATTGCTTTCATTTCACGTCTATCTTGTGCGGTCGTGGTATTGCAGTGGTTGAGCCGGTCCATTCGTGCGAAGATGTTAAAGCAAACACCTTACTGAACAGAAAATGACGAAAGTACAAAACCTTTGTACAAAACTTTCCTCTAGATGGCGCTACAATTATTGTAATTCAAATAGATTTAATTAATAAGTAACAGTGTCTTTGTTCAGTTGCTAGTATTAACGATGTCTGCTTCGTAGTGAAGTCAGTTGAAGTGGGTAGTTAGACTCAAGCTAGAGTGAACGTCATTGTTCAGGAATTAACTGCACCTGGGATAATTGCCCGTAGTTCATACCATCAATTACATAAGCGACTACGTTTTGCTAATTTAGTCCTAGTGTTGCTGTACGCGAGTGAAAGTGATCTTATTTTATTAAACTTATTTGAAGTTGCGACTAAACGAATCTTAATGAAAATTGCCATAGATTTTAGAATATGTATGGAAGAATAAGAACAGGGAGGCAATTTAAACTAAGTTTTTTGTTTATTCCACGTGTATTGAGTCGCGGGTAACAGAAACCTTACTAATATTATAAATGCGTATATAGAGATGGATGGCTATCCATGTTTGTTGGAAGTTATCTTCAGAACGGCTCGATGGAACTCAATGAAATTAGGCACAAACGTAGATCGGGATCTGGAAGAATTTGTATGTAATTTTTTTAGTTCTGTACGAACGATGTCGCGGGATAAAGCTAGTAGAAAATTATATTTTTATTGAAATACGTTTCTACTTGTACTTTTGGAGAAATTATATTTTATTTCTATATCTCTAAAAAGTGTAAATTTCAATTTGGACGTAAATAACGCTAAATTTAGGTATTGAACTCATAACGAACTTAACGTATGCTATATTAAGAGAATATCTTGTCAAAGAATAAAAAAGTCTAAAAAAGACAAATTATTTCGAATACCACCAGAATTAATTCTACTGCTGGCGAAAGTTAATGTGAGTGTTTCTAAAACATAGTTTTTTTTTAAAATTATGTGATATAAATAGGTTTTTTTATCTCAGAATGTTACCTACTTATCTTCAAGCTATATAAAATTAATCAACAATACCTTTGAACATTTAGTCCGACTGCGGTAGAGGCTTGTAGCCACAGAACGTACCGGATGTCGGTTATACCCGGTTAATTTCTACAGCGTACCGTATATCCTTTGTAGTCAGTCTGAAATATTAGGACGCACTACGTAAAAACCTTTTGTTCATTAAGGAAGGTTGCTTGTCAAGCATATTTATATGGTTTTGATTTTAGTGAAGGAAAACTACATGGTGTTTTGAGTAATACAATTTTTATAAGAATATTCTTTACATTTTTCTTATTTATAAACTAGTTGTCGCTCGCTCTCCGTCCGCGCGTTCTTTATCCAAAATAAAAGATTGTTTTCTAAAATAAACGTAGCCTAAGTTATTCCTTTTTACATTAGCTACCTGCCAATAAAAGTCCCGTCGAAATCGGTCCAGCCATTTCAGAGATTAGCCGGAACAGACAGACAAAAATTGTAAAAAACGTTATTTTATATCGTAGATATATTAATATACATGTAGTAAAAAACGGTTATTTCAATGTTACAAACAGACATTCCAATTTTAATATATGTATAAATACATCGTGGTTATTTAATTGGTTTAAATGTTGGAAGTGAGAAAAAATCCAAAGCATTTTTCTTTTAAACAAGTTAATAAAAATGTTCGTATATTAACTTAAAATAACGAAACTCCTTCAAAGACCTTCGGTATGGAAGTTTGAAAACTAAAAGGGAAAAATTGGCAGAAGTGAACGCTTTTCTTAAGTTCTTTAATTACAACATAAATAAAAGTTGGCAGCCATCCTCAACATTTGGCCGTGGTTTTTATTGAAAAAGTTTTAAGAAACATATTACAGGTGTTTTTTATTTATCGTGCAACATCGCCTTTTAAGACGAGTAAAGCTTTGTTCGCACCAGGATTGTATTATGTTCCAGTATCGAGTATTTTACTAGGTAGAATACTCTCTAATGTCCGAAAATTCGCAGTACAGTCACAGTCACAAGTAAGTGATGTTTAGCAAGATAAATACCAACGTTTACTAAAGACCTTTATTAAAACGAGTTCGGACTTATTTAGTAGATGACCGAGAAGGCAATGACGCGTGAAATGATCGCTATTCGCCGAAAAATGCAACAAAATGAATCGGCTCGACTAAATGATTTGCTAATATACACTAATAAAATGTTGTTAAGTCACGTTAAGTTACAATATTACTTGCTACTTAGCTAAATTACTATCCTGGTACTAATAAGGCTTAAAGTACGTTTTATTTTGTTTAGGCCTAGCGATAAAATTTTAATAAACAGATAGATAGCCACTCAAGATCCAAATTCAAAAGATTTAGCTTTGTAAACCCACAGTTAAAACTTTATCATTAATTTTTCTAACTCATTTATGGAGGTTATTACAGAAAATAAATCTAAAGATATCTTTTTTCTATAATTTCCTTTTTTCTTTTAAAAAGTAAAAAGTGACATAATATTAATAAAGTATCAATTTATCACAGCATCATTTCAAAACAAAATTAAAAACTCATATGCTAACTTCGTAGATTAAATAACATCGAACATAGAGTATAAATTAATACAGATTAAAAATATAGCGTGAGAATATCGCGTGTTGTCGCAGGGCTTGGCACTATAATGATTACATGAAACAGTTGGTCGTGTGGACAAAGAGTTCATCGCTGGGGAACTGCTCTATAAATTACGTATTATTTAAAGATACTTATTACGTTAGTAAATAAAAGTGGCAGCCATTTTGTTTTCTGCGACTGGACACTACGAAATTACCACTAATTATTTTTTGTCTACTTATGAATTGTGTTTGTAATTATTCATTTTCTAGTATTTTATACAAATTTATTTTCAACTAGACTTAGTCTAGCGAGGACTCAGGGATTAAGTTAGACTTGTAATCTTGTACCAATGTGATTTTCGTATTTCATATGTGCATTAGACTGACGTTCTTACGGTGAAGGAAAACATCGTGATGCAACCTGCACATCGGCAAAGTAATTCAAAAGATATGTGTAAAGTCAACCAGCACTAGGCCAGGGTACTTTTGATTGTAATTAACCCTAACTAAGGGTAGGCTATGAGTCCCTTAATGGGGACTATAGTGAGCTGATAATAATACTTAGTAAAAATTGAGTGTTATTTAAATTTTTCAATTCAAATATTAAAAAAAAATATAAAAAGAAACAAATTTCGGTATATTTTTGCACGCAAAAATGTACATTTTACTTTGTATTTCCTCTGTGGTTTTCTTTTTAGGGTATATTTAAAAATAATAAAGCCCGTAGAAGACTTTTGAGTTATAACAAGCTTTAAAGGTTTTTGCGGGGATTTATACTCTTTGAATTTATTATAATGCATGCTCTGATTACCTTCATGCTTTATTTTGATGTTTCCTTTTTTATATTTATATTTCATAGTACTTAAACCTTATTTTACTTGTAAAAGTAGGATAATTTACAATTAGAATGCACGTATATTTATACATTCCCTTATTATTTATGTTCGGTAATTAAGCTAATATTAATTATGAAATAGAAATCTATACATGTAATAAAATTGGAGTGTCTGTTTGTAATATTGAAATAAACGTTTTTTACATTCACATACATACATGTATGTATATGAATATATATACGGTACAAACACCAAAATAACATTTTTTACAATTTTTGTCTGTCTGTCTGTCTGTCTATCTGTCTGTTTGTTCCAGCTAGTCTCTGAAATGGCTGCACCAATTTTGACAGGACTTTTATTGGCAGGAAGCTGATGTAATAAGGAGTAACTTATGCTACGTTTATTTTAGACTTTTTTTTTTTTACAAATATAACGCGCGGGCGGAGTCGCGGGCGACAGCTAGTTGTATAATAAAAAGCAACAACTTTAAATAATGGTTAACGTTTATTGCGTTTTAACTTTATAGAAGCACATGGTGTATGGCTCCCCGCTATAGTTCAAGAGAGTTGTTATTTTAGCGTTGTCACACCAAAAAACAGTTAATTAATATTGCCAGCTATTTTCTAAAAAATATTATTAAACAAAAATGATAACACTTAATTTTTTTATAGTAAAAGGTGACAAATGAGCAAGCGGTCGCCGGAATGGCGAAGATACCGCTGCCCATAGACATCCGCATTTGCAGATGTGTTGTATCATAGAGGAGGGTACGAACAAAGAGAAAGATTCCCAAAATTATGCTTCCCATCCCCCGCCAATTCCTCTTTCCTTTCCCATCCCTTGCAGTTGTAAAGGGCAAGAGGACTAAAGACCTGAGGACTTAGGCCTCCGGCACGCACACTCATCGAATGAAACGCGGAATTGCTTTCACTTCACGCCTGTCTTCTGTGTGGTCTTGGTATTTGGGCAAGCCGGTCTATACGTGCGAAGATGTTAAAGCTGGCCCTACCAATGTTAAATACAGTATACAATATAGTTATTAATTATGTATACTCGTGATGATTGATCTGTGACGAGCGCGCAAGTGGAATAGATTGACAACATATTACACGTCACTATCACTCAATAGATTTCGCAGATGAACGCGCTCTGGAATATTCCCATTAGATTTTGTCAACAGCAGAAAATGGAATCGCATTTTATTCCACATTACGTACTGAAAATTCACTTTAATCACGCTATTTCATGAGGAACTTATAGAATTTATTTTTTCAGCAACTAAACATTTAAGGCATTAAAAAGTACAAAACGAAACGTTAACATATTATAATATCTTTTTGCCATTCTTAGTGAACGTCACATCTAAAGATATTTTTTCAGCTTTTAAAAATCACTTACATTTAAATTCTTTGGGCCTCCGCGCCCTTAATTAATGAAGAGAAATTTCCCCACCGGAACCGGAAAGGCGGCCATCGGCATCAATGCTATCTCGGAAACTTTGAAATATTTTTTTAAGGAGCAACATCCACTTTTCCATCGGACTGTACCTTTTACGTCTATCAAAAGAATTTAAAATACTGGAAAAGGTTCCTTTTTCTATAAAGTCGAGGTAAACTGGGACAGAAATACAACGTTATCGCTACTGACCTTTTAAAATGGTTTGTTTATTTTATAAAAATGTCTTTTTCTACATTAAAACATTGTGATAACACGCTTATATTATTTTAAAAAAAGTAGAAAACATTGGTATGTATAGGAAGAGATGAATAGATCAGAAAAGTGACATGACTTAAATGAAGAATTGAATTGAGTGATTGAACTAGGAGGAAAACTGTTTTTCAGCCCTCAGTAATAGCGGTTTACGATATTATACACCACATTATTAAGTTTTGAAGAAAGTTACAATGAATTTTGAACCTGTTATAGTTAGGTTCGGCTTCCTATAAGATTTTATTTATGTATTTAAATTAATAATGAACAAATTAAACTACAAATATAATCCCAGTTTTTTAACTGAAAATATAGTGACTGTTCTCTGACGGCCAGTTAATGCGTCTGACAGATTAAATGAACGAATCGAACGTTTTTAATCCCCTTGCACGAATGACTGAACGAATGTATTGAACGGTAAACGATTCTTTAGTGTCTATAAAATACAATAAAGTTTACAACAGGGTGTATAACATTTTAAATAGAAGGCAATCAACAGTCATTTAGTCGAATATAAAATCAATTGAATTAATGACGTACATAAAAACGGACAGAGGAATTAAGAACCTGGTTTTATGAAGTCGGTTAGAAACAAAATCCGTATGTTCGTATATCATACGGGTGTATCTCACGTGAATGATTAAAAACAGTCTTCGGTTTTCACTGTCATTAAACATGTACAAGACTATTGCCATCACTCACATTCTTTTTGGAAAAAGAAGAATTAACAATATTACTTTGGTAACTCATCGCTATATTAGCTCACAGTTTTTTAAACTGCAAAACCTGGAAGGTGACAAAAACTATAAAGCAGCAGGTCCATCTCCTATATACGTCATCATCATCATCATCATCATCATTATCTCACTATACGTCCTCACTCAGGGAATCGGGACTTACCCTAAATTAGGGGTGATTCGGCTTAGTCGTTACCACGCTGGCCCAGTGGGTGTTGGTTGACTTCATACATAACTGAATTTATTCACCGACATGTGCAGGTTGCATCACTTTGATGTTTTCGTTCACAGAAAAAACGTCGGTTAAACGCACATATGATATTCAAAAATTAAAATACATTAGAAGGCAGGATTTGACCTCAGCACCGGCAGCTTACAAATACCTACCTACTTAACCCCTGAGCCACCGAGGCTTATATAAAATGTACGATTGCCCTTAATTCAATATAATAATTTTATGTTATGAAAGCGATACCTATAACCAAATCATGTCATAAAAAACTCACATATTTGCAATACAAATAAGTTTGAGAACGAAGTGTCAAATTTATTTCCACCCTTGTTACCCTAACGACCCCTGTATCGTTTGTATGACAAATATGTGAAAGTTTTATTGAAAAGAAACTTATTGAGTGACTATACACATTTATACATTAAGCTAGCTGTCGCCCGCGACTCCGTCCGCGCGTTCTTTTTCTAAAATAAAAGATTTTTTTTTAAAATAAACGTAGCCTAAATTACTCCTTGTTACATCAGCTATCTGCCAATAAAAGTCCCGTCAAAATCGGTCCAGAGATGAGCCGGAACAAACAGACAGACAGACAGAAGAAACTCCATTTTTGTTATATGTATAGATAGATAATGTTTAAAACAACTGTTTCATTACATTTATTTACTGATTTTATAAACTCTTTGTCCACGACTCCGTCCAGGCGGAATTAAAGAAAAACTTAGCAGCCTATGTGTTCTTTCAGATTATGTTCTACATTAAGCCAAATTTCATCGAAATTCGATGAATCATTATAGAGCTATGTTCTAACAAACATATATACCAACAATCTTACGCATTTATAATATTAAAAAAGAGAAAGAGTAAGATTTGAGAAAAAAATTGTAATAAAACAAACGAGATCAAAATATTATTATAACTTTTGACGTGTCTGTAGTTAAGTTGTTCTGTGGACGTTAGTGGGAAAGAGCCGAGATTATGGTGTTAATGTCAGACACAAATAATGGGAGTTCCATTACAAAGCAATTGTGTGTAATTTAGTCTTTTGATAAAATGGGCTAAGTAAAGCTTTGGGTGTCATTAAACCTGAAACTATTGGATAAAAGCTTTGGGCTTTTTGAACGAGATTTAGTTGAATTATCTGAATACAAAGACTAAAACAAATTAAATTTATATTACTTAAAGGTCACGCTAAAATAAGATGAAAATACTATCCAATATATCAGCGATTTCGACAAATTATAATTTTAAAGAATTACTGTCAAACAGTACTCTGTGAATAATATGCTTATTTAGCAAATGATTCGATTCACATAACAATTTAATTGTACACGCAACTTTGATAAATTTAGTAACAATTTCTATTAGATACGTTATTACGCAGTATCTTGCCCGCGACTCCGACTGCCCGGAATTAAAAAAAGGTGTTTTTCCAAAATATGTTCATGAAGATTCGTTAAGCAGTTCTGCAGATAGCTTCTAACAAACGTCCAATTATCTAAACTTTCGCATTTATAATATTAATGTAAGATTCATGATTAATTTAACAATTCGAATGTAAAACAACCTACAAAAGCTCGAATAAAAAAAATATAAAACCAGTACTTTAATTGGTGATTAAAATTAGAATAAAGAAAGGTAATAGCATTAAATGTGGATGGCTACAAAGGTAGAGGAAGACTGGAGTTTGGATGGATTGTGTGAAAGATGTGAATTCAGATATGACGGCTGTTAGAGATGTGTGGAAAAGTACTACATACTGTGCCGACCATTTTTAGTTACAAGGGCATGTTAGTTAAAGATGTTAAAATTTGGATAAAAGTTTAGATAAAGCGCATCTAGAGCTTTTAAGTTTTAAGAAAATAACCGATCACTATTTAAATACATAAACGTTAATAACTAAACATGGCGATGTGTTTCAACGGTTTCTAACGGCTATATTTTATAAGGTCATAGAAATGTCAGTGATTAACATTCTTAATGCACTTGATGCTTCAGAATGTTGAAGCTCAAGTAACGGTCCAAAATGAGATTTCTTGAAACCCTTCCATATATTATATTATAATGTTCGCATTCAGACCTGTATTTAACTCGGTACGATAATGTATAAAAGTAATCATGTGCGGTTCTAAATTAATCATAAATAATATATAAGTACTAATTCTTCATTTATATATTAATATTATTTATACATAAGTGTGTAAAAAATAACAAAGTTATTTTGTTTGGATTAAATGTACTCCGAAATTACTTAATCGATTAACTAATCTTCTTTTACTGTTGGGAAGCTACACTCCACAGGTAATTCTGCGCAGACGAAGTCGCGAGTAAATGCTAATATTAATCGCCAGCTGCAGATTCCTATGACTCCGGTAACCAGTAGTAAGGACAGCAAAGGAAGCTCTCAATTAAATGATTATGAATCTTAAAATATTACCATTTGTTTACACTACTAAACTATTTTCCTATTTTAAAGTAATAAAATACCAAGCAGCCACTCGAATTAACCAAAATAGCGAAGCGACCGCTACTCGTAGGCATCCTCAATTGCATGTGCGGGTCTACCTTTATTCGACGGATGAGGAGACGCACAGAAAGAGAATATTACTGCTATCTGCGCATTCACTGCTCTGTGGTTAACCACAAAATGTGTATTTTCATGGGATTTTTATTAGTGTAATCTCACAGTTTGTATTTCGCACAGTACATAAAATATTTTTTTTTAAATATAGTTCTGTACATGTGGGTAAAAACATATTTTTACGATTCATTTGAATTTGTACTAATTATATTTGTCTTTTTCAGGTAACATTCTTCAAATAAAACCAACACGAATTAACGAGATCTTAGTAAGTAACACGAAATTTAAAAAAAACACCATAACCCACGATTTCGAACTACAGTTAGATTCCGTTAGTTGAAAAGCTTGTTATTTGTATTTAATTATTAACATCCGCAGTTCGATGTTATTTCGATCCCACGTACTCTGACCGCGATAACTCCATGGTACTTATTAGTACCGGTAATTGCCGTTCTCTGGCGAAAGTGGTCACTTTCTATCAGGACCGGCTTGTACTCGGGGTCTCACCATTGCTATACAATTATTGATTTATTTGCTTGATCTCACGGTCAATAATCGATACTTGTGATACTTAAAAAACAAATGAAATATTTTTGCCATTCTTCACACCTAACCGTAATCTCTAAATGTACTAGTGCCAAACATATTGTCCTCGTTAAAATAATCTAATAATGTGTTTTTTCTGTATCACTAGCTGTCGCCCGTGACTCCGTACGCATAATATCAACGCTCTATAGGTACCAACTAAGGAACATCAGAGCCTACCCTAAGTTAGGAGTGACTAGGCCATAGTCATGTGGTTGACTATGGCCTAGGCTCAGTGCGTGATGGTTGACTTCACAAATATCTTTAAATATGTTCAGGTTGCATCATGATGTTTTCCTTCACTCTAAGAACGTCGGATAAATGTACATATGAAATTCGAAAATCCAATAACACATTGGTACATGGCGGGATTCGAATCCAGGACCTGCTAATTACAAGTCAAGTACTTAACCCCGGAGCCAATGACGGTCAGGCGTCGTCCGCATGAAATTAAAAAAAAACTTTACTAGTAGCCCATATGCTCTTCCAGGCTGTTCTATATTTGTGCTAAATTTCATCGAGATCGCTTGAGCAGTTTTGGAGATAATTTCTAACAAACATGGATCTAACTGTATAAAGAATTAATCAAAGATTTTTAAAAAGGTTTCATAAAAAGCATTTTTAATAGTTTTCGTAAAGTGTATATAAGCTATAAGTTTCTAAGTTACATCTAAGCAGCTTTTAGAAGTTTATTCTCGAACACATTTGACGAGGGGGCGGGATTATGTTAGTGATTGATTTCTTTAGTATGGC
>JAAOEG020170017.1:0-11180 GCA_011763625.2 Papilio bianor | reverse complement strand
GAATTGTTTGACCGTAAAACTTTTGTTATGGAATTTGCCTGCATTCTATATTACTTTCACAAATAATGTGGAATATATTATACATTTAAACTTCAAACCTACAAATTTACACTTGTATTATAAAGAGAAAAAATCTGATTTTTTATGTAATAACTTGTCAATCGAGTGAGCGGCTACCTGAATTCGCAAAAATAGACCGCTGTCCATAGACACTGTCCTATTGCAGATGCGTTGTCAACCTTTAATTGACGAAGAAGGAAACACAAAAAGATAATAACCCCCTTTATTATGTGTCCCCCTCCTCCATCAAATCCACTTTCGCTTCCCATCCTTTCCTTAAAAAAAGTATGGGATAGGAAAGAGGATTACAATTAGACCTCCAGTACCACACTATCCAACTAATGAAGCGTTTTAAAAATTTCCTTCAGTGTTAGAAAGCTTCACCCTCCGTATACGTTATTCGTTCTTTATTCTATTCTTTTTAATTCTGTGCGGACGAAGTAAGCTGGCTAAGCTCGAGAAAAATACCGCTGGCTAAGATTTCATTAATTGTCTACTAATTAATTAAAATGGATTTGCTGTATTTGTGAACGTCTTGTTATTTTATGTTCGCAATAAAGTTTGTAACAACTTATAATTAAAGACATGATTTGCAAGCAAAATTCGAAGCGTAGAATGTTTTGATTGACATTGCTGTTTAATTACAAATTAAATAACTTCCGTACAGCTAAGCAACATTGATACTCCAAGATTCTGTTTCTATGAATACAGTCAAGATAACGAAAATAATATTAATCTTAATAATATTATAAATGCGAAAGATTAGATGGATTTTTGTTAGAGTTTGTAACCTAAACGGCTGAACGGATCGGAAATTTGGCATAGATGAAGAGGATAATGTGGAAGACACATAGGCTACTACTTTACTTTGATCCCGTAAATAGTTATGGTTTCCGAGGGATACGTGGTGTCTTGTTGTTTACATATTAACTAGATAATTCTGCAACGGTACAACATATCTTATTGTAATTTGGCACAATTGTAGAACATAGTGCGAAAGAACACATAGAATACTAATTATTATTTTTTTAATTCCGCGCGGAAGGAGTCGCCGCGGCACTAGTAATAAAATAATTTAAACTACCTGACGCCCGCGACTCCGTCCGCGTGATCTTTTTCTAAGTGGCCTAAGTTACTCCTTGTTACATCAGCTACCTGCCAATAAAAGTCCCGTCAAAATCGATCCAGCCATTTCAGCGATTAGCCGGAACAAACCGACAGACAAAAATTGTATAAAATGTTGTTTTGATGTACGTACCGTATACATATTTATATACATGTAGTAAAACACAGTTATTTCAATATTACAAACAGACAACCAATTTTATTATATGTATAGACTTGCTGTCGCCCGCGACTCCGTCCGCGCTTTTTTCTTTCTAAAATAAACGTAGCCTAAGTTACTCCTTATTACATCAGCTACCTATCAATAAAAGTCCCGTCAAAATCGGTCCAGCTGATCCAGAGATTAGCCAGAACAAACAGACCGACAGACAGATAGACAGACAAAAATTGTAAAAAATGTTATTTTGGTGTTAGTACCGTATATATATTCGTATACCTACATGTAGAAAAAAACGGTTATTTCCATATTACAAACAGACACTCCAATTTTATTATATGTATAGATATAGATTTGGCTTGAGGTAGACTAGTGACCTATCAAATTTCTTTTTTACTGAGACATTAGTATGAATACTATACGTAAAGACTACAGTTTAATTGGTTATTTAAACTTAGCGGTAACCCAAAACTGGCCAATCGTGGCTGATTTTAAATAGAAAAATACGCTTTTGAATATAGATGTAGGGCGCAACAGGACTCTGTGATATTCCCGAAGGCTACCTTACATAAAAATAGGGACTAACACGCTATAAAAAATTATGTTCATCATCATCTTTCTGTCCTTACCTCAATAATATAGGATAGGCGCACAATTATTTTCACAATATTTTTCTTTTTTTTACCTAAAACTAAAAATGCGTTCACACTTGTGAAGCATTCACATAAAAAAAACATGTTTTTTCTTCAGGAAAGGAAAGCATGACTTTCTCATCTCCTTGGCTTATACCATTCACACGCGGTAGACTCATAAGGTATTACAACCATTAATGTTTTCGCTTGATTTTTACGGCTGCCTGTCGCTAAACCTAAATTAAATGAAAAATTAATATCTAAATATGAACTAAAGAATAACATTTTAGAACTTTTATGCACGATTTTATGCAAAAATTAAAGTATTTTTTTTTTATTACAAGGTGGTAAACGAGCAAGCGGCCACCTATAATCGCTGAAATAGCGTAGTAACCGCTACCCATAGGCATCCATAGTTGCAGATGTGTTGCTACTTATAAAAAAAAAACATTACTTTATATAAAAATGAAAACATGATATTATGTAAAAAATAAAATATGATGTTATATAATAAAAAAATAAAGCTTGATTTTGTGTAAAAAAATAAAGCTGATTTTATATTAAAAAACACGATTTCATGTTAAAAAAATAGTTAAAAGCGCGATTTTATGTATAAAATTTGGAAGTACAAACTATCGTACATTTAATTTCGATAATTGCGTTACATCTTCAGTGTGTTCTGACGTCACTACAGATAATAAACATTGTTTTATGAATATCACAATATACGAACAGGAAAATAGCAATCATTTTTTAATTAACTCCTGAAAGAATTATTTTTCACGGCTGAGCTTCTCGAGTTAAATGTTAATTACTAATTTGAAAGTGAAAAAACATTTCCACATTGAAAATTCTCATTTTTACATTGAAATATTTTATTAAAAAACTTTCAAATTTTAATTGTTTATCCTCATTAATTGAATGTTGTTTTTAATTAACTTTAAAAACGGTTATGTTCAATTATTCTACAATATATCTAAAACGGATACTATGAAAGAGACAATGTCAAGAGATTTAATAATGGTAGTGCCTGCTTTAACATTTTTGCACGAATTGGCCGGCTCGCCCGCTCCAATACCACGACCACACAGAAGATCGGCGTGAATCGGAAGTTATTTCGTCTGATGAGTGTGGTGCGGAAAGGCCTAATTTTAGTCCTCTTTCCCTTTCCACCTTTATCTTACAAGGAAAGGATGAGAAGGAAGTGGACTTGAAAGAAGATGATACGCATAGGAAGGAAATATATCTTTCAGTGCGTCTCCTCTTCCGTGGATTAAATGTAGGCAACGCATCTGCAATTGCGAATGTCTATGGGCGGCGCTCACTTCGCTATTTCAGCGATTTGAGGTGGCCGTTTGCCGCCTTGTAATGTATAACAATGCATATTAAGCTTGATGTAATTTATTAATATACAATTGTTTAGAATACTTGATGAATATATTATTTGAAGCAACTGTACAAAGCTTAGATTACATTAACAACGAAATATAGAATTTAGTGTTTCAGAAATGGCTTTTTTTATTAAATACTAGCTGTCACCCGTGACTGCGTTCGCGTCTTCTATTTCTAAAATAAAATATTTTTTCTCAAATAAACGTAGCTTAAGTTACTTCTTATTACATCAGCTACCTGCCAATAAAAGTCCCGTCAAAATCGGACCATCCATTTCTGAGATTAGCCGGAACACACAGACAGACATACTCGTATGTAAAGAGAGACCGTATATATATTCATATACATGTAGTAAAAACGGTTAATTCAATATTACAAACAGACACTCCAATTTTATCATATGTACACATAAAATATATTCGACTCTTCTTTAACAATATTTGCACACGAGCGTGTATTTCATAGCGACATATTTGCGTATTATATATTTACGAAAAGTATGAACAAATACAATTTGGAAAGTGCACGTTTCATCTGTTTACTATTTTTGGTACACATACGTGACAACGCAAATATAAATTTAAATTTTGTTTGTTTGTCTCTTTCAAAAAAGAAATGGATGCTTTTGGTTGATTTAATAAGATTACAATACAGAACATTAATTTTTTTTTTGTAGTTTTAAAAAACAATGAATAAATCCATTTTATCTTTCTTAAGACTTATATTTTAACTGTGACGTCAATACAGTGGGTCTCATTGTTCTTCATTAAGAATAGAACTAAATGAAATCTCATGAAACAATGTCTAGAAATATGCGGTTCGAATGAGTCGTGAAAACTTTTGTAAATAATTTTGATTAAGTACAAATATATTTTTGTACTCGCAACCAAAATTGTATCAAACTTTTTTTTATTATAACTCATTAAACTAATGTTAAATCTCGTAATGAAACTTAACATATAGCTAATCAGCCTTTACGCCATCTTTTCACAGTCGTCTAATAATATCTTAATCTCCATACATGTAATAAAATTGGAGTGTCTGTCTGTAATATTGAAAAAAACGTTTTTACTACATGTATAATAACATATTGTCGCTTAAGAACCAGCATTGCACATCTACGATTTGCCTACTTTTCAGGGGAAGGAAAAAACTGCTTTCTAAACAACCTGTAGGAATTTTCCTCGTTTTTCTTTTGTGACGGAATTGTAGATCGTGGCGTTCCAAGAGGCCAGATAAAGAAACAAACCTCATCAATCACTTAGGCGCGAAATTTCACATAAGGAAGCATTATATCACCATTTTTGGAAAAAAATAGATTTGTGAACATTTTTACAAATTTTGTCTGTCTGTCTATTTGTTCCGGCTAATCTCTGAAATGGCTGGACCGATTTGACGGAACTTTTTGGCAGGTAGCTGAAGTAATATGGAGTAATTTACGCTACGTTTATTTTAGAAAAGGACGCGCGAATGTCGTCGCGGGCGACAGCTAGTTTAAATGAGAATGTTTGGATGAATGTTTGTTATAACGTTACTCCAGAACAGTTCAACGGCAGGAATTTTATCAGGGATAGATTAAAGCCTGTAATATCACATAGGCTACTATTACATTTTTTTTATTTTCTCTCAATTATAGGCGATAGCTATTTGGAAATATTTAAAACTTGTGAAATTTTAACTTAAAGTGCTTTCAATTTTGTATAAGATTCGCATATTTACAACATCGAACTAATAAAGAACATATCTTTGTACTTAATCTAACAGAATCTGCAAATTTTGCTTTGAAACTAATTTCAAATTTCACGTAACCGCAACTTTGTCTGCATAATGGTGTATGCCGATTGTTTGTGAACATGATTGCAAACGATTGCTCACTCGGGTAAGGTGCGTGCAATTGTAATTGACAATCACGTTAGTATTAACAAATTATGAATTTTAGAGAACGTTTTAATAGCATATTTAAATATTAAAATCTAAGTTAACATTGAGTTAACTACACTTCAATAATTAATTAATCTTATTTTTATCTCACAAATATTACAAATGCGAAAGTTTAGATGGATGGATGTTTGTTATAGCTTGTCGCCTAAACTGCTGAACGGATCTTGATGAAATTTGGCATATATTTAGAGGATACTTTGAAAGAATATATAGGCTCCTTTTTACTTTGATTCCGGAAGTCGTTACGGTTCGCATGGGATTCATAATTTTTTTTAAATTGAAAAATAGCAGGCTTCTAATTATTTGCTTGCTTTCGTGCGGACGAAGTCAAAACCGACAGCTAGTATTAAATAAATATAAAACTCATCACAAATTTCTATCCTATCACCTATCGCAATGTATTCGCTTGAAAAGCTTATTCATCAAAAAACCGTGATCTGAATTTGTCGATAGTAAAATTAGAAATAAACCTAAATCCAAAACATGAACAAAAAGAAAAAAAAAAGCTTTGTTGTGCATAAAAAGCGCTGAAAAAGTTTACGTAACCGTAAATCTTTAACGACGGCTACAAAATTCAATGGACGTGAAATATAAAGCTCCTGGGCTCTCGCTTCATTGTCACGTATAAATCGACATATTTTAATCCATTACGCAATGATAACGTCCAATATTGAAATATTATTTATTCAATTACCTTTAACTTATCGTTTAATGTTTAAGTAGACAGCGAACCCACCAACCAGCACTGAGTCAGCGTGGTCTGGTCGCCCATAACTTAGGGTAGGTTTAGCTGATGATTACGATGAACACCACTTGCCGTGCCGAAGTAAAAAAATACTAATTAGGTGCCTGTGTGTTTTTTCAGACTATGATCTAGGTCTATGCCAAATTTCAGGGAGATTCATTAAGCCGTTCCGTAGACACCTTAATAGACAACCATCCCTCTAAACATATGCATTGATAATAAAAGTAAAGATTTATGCGTTAATTGTTACAATGTTTTTGTTAGTAATAATTAAAATAAAACTTAGTATCCTATGTGTTATTCCAGATTATATTCTATATCAGTAAAAAATACATTAAGATATTATGTTGAACCGTTGCGAAATTATCGAGTAAATAACAAAAAAATACTTATTCCTCGGACACCGTAACCGCTAGATGGCGTTGAAACTAGATTTTGAGATTTTATTACAAACAATTTTTTTTTAAAATAAAAAGTATCCTATGTTACTTCTTATACCTCCAAGAACATGTGTACAAAGTTTCATAATGATCGGTTGAGTAGTTTTCGCGTGAAAGCGTAAGAAACAAACTTACACTTACATTTATAATATTAGTAAAGTGATACATTACAAAATGATTTTAACGGAACAAACACCCGATTTTTGTATTCCTATTTCACCAACGTCTTACCGTCAATCATCTTGAGTAGCATTTGGTATATGCTTTCATATCCAACACGTAACTGGTAGGCTGTTGATCCTTTTGTTAGTTCAACAAAAGGATTTTATGAATACAGGTGAAAAATTCTTATACATACGAATCAAAGAAATGAAGACCTGTAATATATTAGTGGTATCTTAATTCAAGTAGTAAATAAGAAAATCAGAATTCTGGCCGTAGCCGCCTGTCAAAAAATATAAATTACTAGCTGTCGCCCACAACTCCGTCTGCGCGTTCTTTTTCTAATATTAAAGATTTTTTCTAAAATAAACGTAGCCTAAGTTACTCTTTATTACATCAGATACCAGCTAATAAAAGTCCCGTCAATATCGGTTCAGCCATTTCAGAGATTAGCCGGAACAGACAGATATTGACAGACAAAAATTGTAATGTTCTTTTGGTGTATGTACCGTATATACATTCATATACCTATAGTATAATAAGAAACTGTTATTTCAATATTACAAACAGACATGGCAATTTTATTATATGTATAAATATTACAGATTTGTTTTTTAGCCAAACAAATAGAAAACAAAAGAATAATGTTTGTTTCTTGACTCTTCTTTTCGCAATCAGTCCGCTTCCTTCATTTAATTAAGTTTCACTTAACGTAGATCTACTTTCTTACTAATTAATTTATTTCTTAACTAAATCAAGGTACATTTATAGGGAAACTTGTAGAAAAATATTATTGAAAAGAGTACGTTTACTATTTGTTTCTACATTAAAAATGCTTCTAAATGTTCTCATTTTTACTTATGATATTTGTGATATTTATAAAGTAGTTTAATGTTATTAAGAGATAATATAACAATTATTTTAATATACCCTCCTGTAGCATAATATTATAAAGAACGAAAGATTGTTTGCGATCTCCCAAACTACACAATCGATTTGAAAAATTCCATCACTGTTGGAGCTAACCAATCTTCGGGTAGTATAGCATATATATTGTAGACGGACTAAATCGCGCAAAATCAAAAACTAGTCTTCCTTCTTATTAATGACATATAAGGCGACCACACGGCTAGCAAGGTGAAGTTAGGCCCTATTGAGACACAGCGCCCGACCGGTGCGCTTGCGTCCTAAGTCCTATTAAAAGTAGTATATGCTTAGTCCTATATAAGTCGGATAATATCATAGAAACGTAAGATCGTAAGAATGTTTTTAATGTAACTGTATTAGAAGATAAACGCAGTTTTAATATTTTTTTTATATTAGAAGGTGGCAAACGAGCAAGTGGCCACCCGAGATCGCTGAAATAGCAAAGCGACCGCTACCCATAGGCATCCGCAGTTGCAGATGCGCTGCCTACCTTTAACCGACGGAGGAAGAGACACTCTGTAAGAGAATATTTCCTCTTCCTATGCGTATCCTCCTCCGTCAAGTCTACTTCCCCTTCCCATCTTTTCTTTGTAAGATAAGGGTGGGAAAGGTAAGAAGACTAAAATTGGGCCTCCGGTACCACACTCATCAGACGAAACGCGGAATAGCTTCCACTTCACGCCTGTCTTCTGTGTGGTCGTGGTATTACACCGGGCGAGCCGGCCCATTTGTGCGAAGATGTTAAAGCGGCTCTACCACTGTCATTATTAACATTACAGTAATTAACATCAAAACACTTCTAAAAATAAGTAACAATCTTCAGTTTATCATTTTCTCCAGCAACATTGCCGTCAATTGTTTATTTGTGTAAGATAGTTTTTTTATACACCAATAAATTCTCTTAGCATTTAGGTACTAGGTCTCTTCAGACAGATAAGCCATCTTGAAACATCCGGCGTCAGCTCTAAGTTTAATTATTCGTGAGATTATTGCCGGCAACTTAATTACTGGAACTGGCCCGATAGATAGATTTGTTTCTTAAGTAAGGTCACTTGAAGATATTACTGTTTACAATTTTGGACATGTATAATTTAACATCGCACTATACTTGTTTATTAAAAAAACAATAAACTGTACTTTGTGTAACGGTATGTCACTCCAGGGAATAACTCAAAACAAATGATACCACACTCGTCCATTCAACTGTTTCGGGTACAGGCGGAAATAACAGAATAGGCATAATGCGTATAATTATACACAAATTCCTACTCCTAGGTCCGTCGGATAAATGTATCACAATCATCATGAGCTCACTATACGCACCCACTTAGGGAGCCTACCCTAAGTTAGGTGTGACAAGGCCGTAGACAATCACGCTGACCTAGTTCAGATTGGTTGACTTCACACACATCTTTGGATATGTGTGAAGTTGTTGCATCACAATGTTTTCCTTAGCTATAACAACGTCAGATACAAATCTAAAATAATTTAATTGGCACATAGCGGGATTCTTACCCAGGATCTGCAGATTACAAGTTAAGAACTTAACCCCTCAGCCACCGATGCTCTGTGTTAGGCTAAACTCAAGTATTGCAAATTTGACATTAGATTTAATGTAATAGTGGAATGGAATGGAAAAATAATACGCGCTTTGAAAATATAACTTTCATATAACAGGAAGAAAAGCAATTAATTTTATGTCAATAGAAAAGTAATTATAATTGAACACAAGTAAAAGTAAAGTATGCTATTATGCGAAGAGAAACATAATTTATTCCAAAAACCGGATACCTCACCCACTGAAATTTATGGTCAGCAGTGCGAGGGTTGATTTTGCATTCCATTAGCTTTCAGTAAATTTAATTTTGCACCTTGTTTATTTTGGTAATACAACATTTCGCACTTCGTTAATTTTCGTTTTATAGCTTTATTTAACTAATATTTAATAAGAAAGTTTAGATATATGTATGGATGGAATGTTTGTTTCAAGGTATTTTCAGAACGACTCAACGGATTACAATGAAATTTTGACACGAAGACATAATGTAGAACACATTGACTACTAACTCAGTTTTTAAATTCCGTGCGGATTTAGTCGCAAGTGACAATATTATGCGGTTGTATTATCTCATAACAAAGTGTCTCTCTGTATCAACTAACTATGACATTAAAATCACAAGGCGCCCGCACCCGAATTTCAATGTAAACATTACTCGCGCGCAGAAGCTTTGCCGATGGGCTTATGACCTCAGGCGTTGACTGACGGTACTGAGCTGATGATCACGGGTAGCGGTGACTATTGGGGGGGGGGGGGGGTGCTATCGGCAAAATTTCTGCGCGCGGCTAATAACAATTCAATATCAATGCGGGTTGGTTGACTTCACACACATCTTTGAATTTCTTCGCAGAATTTGCAGTGCTATAAACTGAAAGATGTGTGTTATAGAAGAGGCTGGAAAGTGGGTCACATTAGGCGCTGCCAGTTACGGTTGCCTGCTCCACAAGTTAACCTTTTTATCACTTAATAACATAACATATTTTAACTAAACAAATTGCTTTACCTTACGTGTTACTAAATAAAGTTAAAGGTACAAAGTAATAATAAATATTTTTCGAAATAATAAATGTTTTATCAGTTTTATGTAAGACTAGCTGTCGCCCGCGACTTCGTCCGATCTTTTTTCTTTCTAAAATAAAATATTGTTTTTTTTCTAAAATAAACGTAGCCTAAGTTACTCCTTATTACATCAGCTACCTATCAATAAAAGTCCCGTCAAAATCGATCCAGCCAATCCAGAGATTAGCCGGAACAAGCAGACAGACAGACAGACAAAAATTGTAAAAAATGTTAAAAATGTAGTATACATACAGTTCGTATACATGTAAAAACGGTTTTTTCAATATTACAAACAGACACTCCAATTTTATTATATGTATAGATAATAATACATATCTATATATAAAAATGATATAAAATAGAAGAGAAAAATGTTGGACATATGATACGACACGATGACTTTATAATAACGATAAAAGATAAAATAGAAGGAAGAAGATTAGGGTAAGACCAAGAATAACAGAAATGCAACAGATATAGGAGAAAGTGGACGTCATGTCATATCACGAGGTAAAGAAGTTGGCACAAGAGAGGGAGAACTAGACATTGCTACACCAACAAGAACACCAGAGTTCTTAAATTTCACAAACATATAGATGTTGTGATATATAGATATGTGGCATCTGTACATTTAACAGTGGTAGAGCCCGCGGTTAACATCCTTTGCACGAATATGTCGGCTCGCCCGGTGCAATACCACGACCACACAGAAAACAGTCGTGAAGCGAAAGCAATTCAACGCTTCATCTGACAAGTGTGCGTGTCAGAGGCCTGATTTTAGTCCAATTTTTCTTGCCGCCATTTTCTTATTAGGAATTGGTAGAAAGAGGAAATGGATTTGTGGAGGAAGGGACGCATAAGAAGGGAAATACCTCTTTCTGTGCATCTCTTCTTCCGTCTATTTTTTTTATTTTTATAATACAAGGTGGCAAACGAGCAAGCGGCCACCTAAAATCACTGAAATAGCGAAGTGACCGTTGCC